>OX401408.1:44377061-44664561 GCA_947846245.1 Cerastoderma edule
CCTATAACCTCAAACAGAAATAAGGGAGATTCCTAAATTGGGGGCATTATTAGAGGACACTTAAAATAGGGAGTTGATTAATATCGCCACTATTTAAGAAGCTTGTATTATAGACGAGCTCACAGAATTTGTTAGGTAAGAATTTGTTATGTAACAAATTCTGAAAAGACGATTTGCAACATCCTTATCGCGAAGTGAATAACTTAGTTTCAATGTCAACATTTTAAAGATGTTGGAAATCTGTGTTTTCTTTAGGTTATTGTTAAACGAGAATAAGAAATAGTAATAAGATGTCTTTGACATTCATTGCTAGAGTCACGCATTACGTGTCGGCCCATTTCATATTCTCAATCCAAGACACTCGTACCAATTTCAATAATTATCATAATAACGTAATTAACATTTTAAATGGTTTATTAGATCTGCAAGATAAATGTGCAACATCTCCAGTGCATGATAATAAATGGAGATGAGAAGTGTAAAAATAATTTACTTCCTTTTAACCAAAAAGATCTGGGATATCATTTAATGCGTAGAAAACTGTTCTATCTTAAAAAGATAGAAAGCTCAGTCAATGAGGTAGTCCCAGCCCAAATCAAAAGTGTTCCGTTTCATCAGAGACATAGATAACATCTAGGTCTCTGGTTTCATTGATAGCAAGACACCAATCAGTATGTGTCCTGATAAGATAAACACCGAGTAGATGTCTTCGTTGCGTACAAGGAAAATTACTAAACTAGATTACAAAATCTCCTTTATTTTTGAAAGACTATATGTTCTCATGAAAATTAAGCAGATATATGTTTTTGAAAGTAGACGACTCAAACATATACTATTCTATAAATGGCCAAAACCAACGATTGTTGAATTCCCCGATGAATGAAATGACATACATTTTCCCTCTCATTTCAGGCGCCCAGTCCACAGGGTAACATGGGCAGTGTAACGTTCGTCAACCCCGGAATGGTGGAAGAGAAGGAGCCCAATACCTACATGTGTCTATCCTTCCTCGCCTGTCTCTTCCTATTCTGTCCGACAGGCTGTGTCGCTATCTACTATTCTTCTCAGGTAGGGGGTTTGAGTCCTGCTGTCCTTGTATTGGTTTTACAGATGATATACCATATATTTTTTTTTTCAAAATTAAGCACATAGGCTCATAGTTATTAGAATTATATATTCACATGCATTGTATGATGGTATATAAAAGGGGGCTGACCGCAGACATATAACTGAATTACGATTGAAAACAATGGCAAACTACAATCATCAAATCAATCAACTAATCATGTGCGTTTTGGTGCCTTAATATTACGATTTATTTTACAGACAAGAGACGCAATCAAGGAAGGTAACCTGGTGGAGGCGAAGAAACGGTCAGATAAAACGCGCTACATGTTGAAGGTCACCGTGGTAATATTCCTTATATGCTGTTTTGCCGCTGTGCTCTGGAAATATGTGATAGCACCAAACTTCTGGTATACGTACCATAACGGATAGACCGTGGCTGACATACCGTTGGCTCGGAACAAAAGGTTTTAACCCATTCCCAAACAATGACGACATTTAACCACTTTGTTGCAGACGACTCTCGAAACAATTGTAGGAAAAGGAGAAATTGCTCGTGACAAGCAATTTTTCCTTTTCTCACAATTTTTTCTGCTCTTTCAGAAGCTTATTTTTCAATTGTTTCACGTTTTGAAATCGTGTCTGCAAACTCTTTCAATTTGGAACAGTCGAAGTATTTGTTGTTTGGGAAAGGGTTAAATCTTTATCTTCTAATGTGAGATATGTTGGAATTGGAATAGAAAGCAGGACTGTGTCAATAATTTAGTGCACAATTTAGCATTGTCATGAGTGATTCATCCGTATTTCACAATTGATTTAGTGCCCAATATCTTTGTCTTGAGTGATTTGTCCGTAATTCACGATTGATTTAGTGCCCAATATCTTTGTCTTGAGTGATTTGTCCGTAATTCACGATTGATTTAGTGCCCAATATCTTTGTCTTGAGTGATTCCTCCGTATTTCACAATTGATTTAGTGCCCAATATCTTTGTCTTGAGTGATTTGTCCGTAATTCACGATTGATTTAGTGCCCAATATCTTTGTCTTGAGTGATTTGTCCGTAATTCACGATTGATTTAGTGCCCAATATCTTTGTCTTGAGTGATTCCTCCGTATTTCACAATTGATTTAGTGCCCAATATCTTTGTCTTGAGTGATTCCTCCGTATTTCACAATTGATTTAGTGCCCAATATCTTTGTCTTGAGTGATTTGTCCGTAATGCACGATTGATTTAGTGCCCAATATCTTTGTCTTGAGTGATTTGTCCGTAATTCACGATTGATTTAGTGCCCAATATCTTTGTCTTGAGTGATTCCTCCGTATTTCACAATTGATTTAGTGCCCAATATCTTTGTCTTGAGTGATTTGTCCGTAATTCACGATTGATTTAGTGCCCAATATCTTTGTTTTGAGTGATTTGTTCGTAATTCACGATTGATTTAGTGCCCAATATCTTTGTTTTGAGTGATTTGTTCGTAATTCACAATTGATTTAGTGCCCAATATCTTTGTTTTGAGTGATTTGTTCGTAATTCACGATTGCTCATTTGGCAGTCGGTTCCGATACACGTGCATTTCAGCGAGAATGCATTCATAAATAAATCAATTGACTAACTTCTCCGTGTATGATTAATTATATTGGCAAACTAACAGCAGAAAAAGCCTGTCAGAATCCATCATGACTAAGAAAGGGATGTTTTGTGACAAGGCATTCCCCATTTTGTTATGACTTTCTTAACAAAGTTAAAAAGTAAAACTACAGATTATTATACTTGAGAGCTGCCATCTACTCAAAATCTCGGAATGGACTGGTTATTTAATTTTGTACACTCCAAGTGGTCTGAAGTCAGAATTTGCAAATAAATCCCGCAACACATTTGACGTGATCCCATTCGAAGGTTTGAAAACGTGTCGGGAGTTACTCTAGATGATTCCGACAACGATCGCATGTCCGAATGACTGTAGAAACCCTGACATGTGTTCATTTTACCTAACACAGTCTGCTTGTAGATGTGTGTAGATCTATGTGTGTCCAAATACATAACCGACATTCATGTGGAGAATCTACGTGCTTAGTTTTTGGGAGGCATCGACAGCCCTCACCTGTTTTTGTTTGTCAGCATAGACGTCTATACTTTAATTCTATCTATGTAAATTTATTTATGTATTAATAAAAAAATATTGAACATGTCGTATAGTAAACTGTGTAAAGAAAATTGTGGTGTTTTGATTCAGTATTAAATTTTACCAAAGGGGAAATACATTTTTTAATCCGACAACTAATCAAATCGATTCTACTTTAACCATATTCAGGCAAAGGCATGGCAGCAAATTACCATGACCAGAGGCGCCACATTGGATAGTCACAAGAAAAATATGATGGTCAACTTCATTTAAATTTCTTTTATTTCACCCTGCAGTTCCTGTTCTAGAAAACAAACGAGAATTTAATATGAAACACATATTTAAAGTTGTGTGATGCTCATCTTTTGGAAATATACGTGTTTATCACTACAAGTCTATAATTCGCTTTGTTTGGAAGCTGTACAGTTAAAACTGTCATAAAGACACAAAAAATGAAATAAAACTGTTTGGAAAGAGTGAAATATGACAACTAAATATTGACGTTTCGGTTTCAAACTAACTTCGTCGTGATTCGAGCAGTTCCGTTCAGAACGCTAATTTGCATCATTTATGCCGGAAGCAAATTACCGGAAAATGAAATTACGTAATCAAAACAAATAGTCCATCAATAATTTACGCAAGCACAAGGTAATTAGAAAGGGCATCGGTGAGTAGGTTTAGCCAAAAGTATTGATATTAGGGTTTGTGAAATGCTTATGAACAGACAGAGATATGACATGAGAAAGTAGCACGTACTACGCCGTGAAAGTGTGCAAAAAATCGTCCAAAAATCTACAGTGATTTAGGGGCTCTTTTGAATCTGTCATCTTAGAAGTAAGAGTGAACCATACATGCTATCCATCGATATTTATTGGAGAGGTCATCAGACCTCTCCGACAGTGGTGAGTTAAAAAGCATGACTGTCTCCAATAATTGCTGCTTAAATCCATTAGTTTTGCGAAATTGTTCTGATACGCAGTCTGTTTCGTCATAGAAAACCGAAATCATCGAGCGAAATTTGACTTTAAAATTGCGAAATGTTTTAATTAGAAATAGATGTTGACGTAGTTTGCTTTGATATGACGAGTTTTAAAAAACTTTTTATTGTGAATCCATTAGATGATTGTATTTTTTCATTAAACGAATAATTTTAAGCACAAAGAAAAATCCATTTCGTTAAAAAAGGGTCAAGTGACTTGAAACGCGGAAAGAGTGTCACATGACAGTCATGTAATTTACATTATTTCGTTAATGTTAAATGCGTAATCAAAGAAATAGACGGTAATTTCAAAAATAGTTTTTATTGATTTGAATCTGAATTCATGAACACAAAAATAAAAAAACGACTTTGTTATAAAAATAAAATAATAAAAAAACCGCGGGAAAATATCACGTGTTCTACACAGAGCGTGGATGCTGAATACGGCGCGGCCATTGCTGGTGGATGGTGACTTATTTACGATATAAACGCTGACACGTTTGATTCCAAGGTAAGTCATGGTTGTTTTCAAAAGGGGATCGCTTCACCAAGGTTCATTGAATTCATTTGGACAAGGGTTTCAATGCACAATCATTGCTTTAGTGGCTTTGATAGTTGTTTCCCAGAATCGACATCATAAAAATGGATTACAGTGGTCATCGCCAGTCATAGATCGGACTGTCAGAGATTGCAGCAGAATTTATGACCGAGTTGTTATCGCAACCCTGTTCCTCGGTATTTGTCGCATGACGAAATTCCAAATTCAGTTGAGTTATGGGGCAACACGTTCAGTGCACAGGGAGAAATATCATAATAGACCTTTATTAACACTATATATACACAAGGGAAACAACCTCAAAGAGAAACCAGTTCTGACGTTCCGCGCTTATCAGTCCGTAATTCTTTATACGATGGTTAGTCTGTCAATTCTCTATATGTCCCTCATAGCCAAATGATTTCTGCGTCCAGCGATACCTCTCTCAAGAAGATCGGTTCTGTCAATCCGGAGAAATCTGCGACTACACGCGATATTTTTTTTCGAATTTGGTTAATTGGGAATAGATCGTTGAGAATAGAACCAGCCGATGTTTCGGCACTAAATCACCTCAACGAACATTATCTCAATGATAACTAGCTAATAACTATATAAATTGTCTGTGTATTGCAGGTAGCAGTCATCCTTTGGTCTAGTTTAGAATAAAAGATCTATAGAGGAAGATGTTGATCCTCATTTATGACTGCTACTCGACTTAAAGTTCTACTACAATGAAGTTCCACAACATGCCGGCTTTGCAGTGCCCAATAGATGGATGCGATTGGAAGTCTCAGGACCTGGACGCAGAATTTGCAGCTGCCCTAACAGCTGCTCTCCAGATCCAGAACTGTTCACACACCACTGGCCCGTCCTGCACCACAAAAGCTGAAGTTAGACCCACCAACCATTACTGCCGGATTTGATCCAGACCAATGGTCAGCATTCACCAGACAGTGGGACATGTACAAGGTGGGGATGGCTATCGCTGACAACGTCCTGCCCACCGCTTTATTCTACTGTTGCAACCCAGATCTACGTACAGACATAATGCGTGACATTCAGGGGGATGTCGCCAACATGGCAGAGGCAGATCTTCTGGGGGCATTCAAGAGACCCTTGTCCATCGCATTAAACTTAACAGGATGACCCAATCTCCTGGGACAGGTACTCGGACCTTTTTGGCCAGTCTCAGAGGCCAAGCTACACTCTGCCAGTATAAGGCCACCTGCAAAGAACCGGGCTGCATACATGTGTTTAACTTTAGTGATTAGATCATCAAGGACAACCTTGTAAGGGGCATTGCTGATCCAGAGATCATGTCTGATTTGCTAGGAGACCCTAAGACAGACAAAACACTAGAGGAAACTGTGTATTTTATTGCCCAGAAAGAGCAGGGTAAAGTGACAAAAAGTGCAGTGGGTGACTCAGCCGGTGCAATGTATTCAGCTCGTACAAGCCCCAAGCCACCTTCAGTTCCTGGAGCGAAATGCTGGGCATGTGGAGGTCCTGCTCATGGACAGAGGAATGACCGAAAGGCAAGGTCTCGAAACTGTGAGGCCTGGACATTCACATGTGGTAAATGCGCAACAAAAGGACACTATACCAAATATTGTAGTAAGTGCACCACTTGCGCTTCGTGGGGTCACCGTGACTCCTCATCCAGAGCCTGTCCTCAGGGTACAAATCGTAGGAACCCGACTAATCCACGTGCCCCTAGAGGTTCAACAAAGGACTCAGACTATGACAAAGCTGGTTATGTCTACGACCAGTTGTATGCTACATCGGAGCAGGGCAAATCAGCTATTAAGACTAGCCAATCCATGGCATCCAGATATCAAGACGGTGCTCTCGAACATCATATATTCGATGGTCAATGGGTGGCTAGACCTTCAAAACCCCACCCTATGATATTATTGAATATGACACCGCTGCCAAAAGAACATGCATTGTTTGGACACCCTATGCAGGACACATCAAAAATCAAATCCCTCACGATGTCCATGGTGGCTGACACAGGGTGTCAAAGTACAATTATACCCTTACGATCCGCAAACAATTTAGGAATACAGGCACAGGACCTCCTTCAAGTCAAATTTGTGATGCGTGGGGCTATTAAAGAGGATCTTGGTGTGATGGGAGCCATTGTGGTTAATGTTGCCACCTGTGCGGTTGATGGGTCTACAAGGACAACACGTTTGCTCTGTTATGTCTCCAATGCCATGGAAAAGGCTTTCCTTTGCAGGGAAGCACTTGTCTCTCTGGGGATAATTCACACCGACTTCCCCCAAGCGACGGCCGTAGCATCCCCTGACATCATTGCCTCCATGGACGGTTGCGAGAACGTTTCCTGCTCCTGCCCCAGACGTCAACAGGAACCACCTCCTATGCCCACCACTTTACTCAATGGCTTGAGTGCGACAGAGGACAATGTGGAAGCCCTGAAAGAGTGGCTTCTTGACTACTACGGTGCTACAACTTTTAATGTGTGCGAACATCAACCACTGCCACTTATGAGGTGTGAGCCCCTCCAATTGCATGTTGACACCAGTGCCCCACCAGTGGCTGTCCACAAACCAGCGCTTGTACCGATCCATTGGCAGGATAAAGTCTATGCTGATCTAGAGAGGGATGTTCGCATCGGTGTGCTTGAGCGGGTTGATCCAAATACACCCACAACATGGTGCTCAAGGATGGTGGTAAGCGGCAAGGCTGATGGCACCCCAAGACGTAAGGTTGACTTGCAACCTCAAAACCGACATTCTGTTCTTCAGAGACATCATTTACCAAGCCCCTTTCATCTGGCCGATCGAGTTCCTCAGGACATGAAAGAAACAGTAACAGATGCTTGGAACGGATACCACTCTGTGCCAATCTTTGAAGAAGACCGACATTTCACAACGTTTATTACACCTTGGGGGCGCTACAGGTACAAGGTGGCTCCACAGGGGTTCATGGCCATTGGAGATGCTTATAATCAACGCTTTGATGCCATTATTGCAGACTTCAATAACAAGGTCAAATGTGTAGATGATACATGTATGTGGGAAAAATTCATTGAAGCTGCATTCTTTCAGGCGTGTGAATGGTTTGACCTGTGTGCTCGAAATGGTATAACTCTAAATCCGAAGAAGTTCCAGTTTGCCCAGGACACTGTTGATTTTGCAGGGCTTACAATTACACCAACAAACATACGGCCCAGTGCAAAGTTCCTGGATGCAATTAGGAACTTTCCTACACCATCTGACATTACCGGTGCAAGAGCTTGGTTTGGGTTGATCAACCAGGGGGCATATGCGTTTGCCATGACACGACAGATGAAGCCATTTCGTGCTCTTTTGAAGCCATCCACAATATTTCAATGGACGGATGAGCTAGATGAATTGTTTCACCAATCCAAAGAGATCATCATTCAGGAGATGAAAGAAGGTGTACGCCTATTTGATCCCACTCGCCTAACATGCCTGGCCACAGATTGGTCTGTTGATGGAATTGGGTTCTTCTTGATGCAGAAATACTGTCAGTGTGAAAGCAAGACTCCTGCCTGCTGTCAGGATGGCTGGAAACAGTGTCGAGTTGGCAGTCGGTTCACACATCCCGCTGAAAGCAGGTATGCTCCCATTGAAGGTGAGGCCTTGGCTGTCGTGTATGCACTCCACCAAACATGTTATTATGTTCTGGGATGCAAAGACCTCATCGTAGCCACAGACCACAAACCCCTACTCCAGATCTTGAATGATAGGTCGCTCACTGACATTGATAACAGACGACTCCTTAATCTCAAAGAGAAGACCCTAGGTTATAGGTTCACAATAGTTCATATACCTGGCAGAAAGAACCTGGGTCCAGATGCAGCTTCAAGGCACCCTGCTGGTCAATCTGATCGTCTACTATTACCAGGTGAAGCACCAGAAACTGATACCCTTGGCAATACAACTGTGTTCTATCATGACACCTTAACCAGCTTATGCCAGCATGCAGAGGATAATGATATGGCAAATGACACTTACACAGTTGCCGCTGCAACTAGTGCCCTGAATGCAGTTATTTCAGTTGTCACTTGGGACATGGTACGTGAGGCCACAGCTTCCGACCCAACATTTGTTAACCTTGTCCACATCCTGGAGGCTGGGTTTCCAGAAGATTGCAGAGAGCTACCGGCACCCTTGCGCCCTTATCATCGCTTTGCTGCCAGCCTATGTGTTGTGGACGGTGTGATACCTATGGGCCAAAGAATAGTAATCCCCCCTGCACTTCGCAAGCCAGTACTCAATGCGCTCCACGCAGCCCACCAAGGGGTCAGTGCAATGCGTGCAAGGGCCATGGACTCTGTGTATTGGCCAGATATCACAATTGACATTGCCAGGATGAGGGACCAGTGTGTACACTGCCATCAAATGGCCAAGTCCAACCCGATGCAGCCTCCGTCGGACATAACACCTCCAGACTACCCATTTCAGATGATCTGTAGTGACTATTTCATCTATAACAGTAAGGACTATGCGGTGATTGTGGATAGATGTTCAAACTGGCCTATGGTATACAGGTCAGAATCAGGTACAGAGGGCCTCGTCAAGCGACTGCGGGAGACATTTGTGACATTCGGGATCCCCGAAGAGTTGACATCTGATGGGGGGCCACAGTTCACAGCTGGGAAGACGCATGAGTTCTTAAAGACCTGGGGCGTTCGACACAGGATTTCGTCTGTTGCAAACCCACAAGCTAACTGCAGGGCAGAGTTGGCTGTTAAAACTGTTAAACGCATGCTTATGGACAACATTACTGCAACAGGATCCCTTGATGTAGACAAGTTCCAGAGAGCCTTACTGATGTACAGAAATTCTATTGACCCTGAGACAAAATCGTCCCCAGCATTGTTATTGTTTGGACGACCCATCCGTGATGCCATCCCAATCCTGATGGGTAGATACTCTCCTCATGAAACTTGGACAGAGTTAATGTCTCATCGAGAGATGGCACTTGCCCGAAGACATTCAAGGGATCATGAGCTGTGGAATGAACACACACACAGATTGCCACCATTGCAGGTGGGAGATCACGTCTACCTACAAAATTTGGTCGGCAACCATCCAAGGAGGTGGGAGCGCACTGGGACTGTAGTGGAGGTACGGCAGTACCACCAGTATGTTATCCTTGTGGATGGTACAGGCCGAGTAACTATCCGAAACCGCCAATAGCTTCGAAAGTTCACCCCTTTCCACAGTGCTCCCATGCGAGGTTTGTTGGGGACACCCACTGTGGAACGACCACAAGACGTAATTTCCAGTTGCCCAACTCCATCCAAGGTCACACCGCCACAGGTGTCCATGCCTCCGATTCCTTCACTACCACCAGGAAGTCCTCAAACGCCGCTTAGCTTGAGCAAAGCACCTACCAGGGCTTCTACTCCAGAACGCATGACAGTAACGCCAACCAGGGCTTCTACTCCAAGGCAGACTTCCTAGACGATTTTAGAGCCAAAGCGTCTGAGCTTTGACCAATCGGACCACCAAAATTCTAGTCCAGATAAGCCTATGACCAGTGTACCACGTGCTCTTGCCCGTCTTCAGCCTCACAATGAAGCAGGGACTAAGGAGCTGTTGACATCACGTAGACCTTGCCGCCGCGACAATGACGGATTATGTCCAAATGAACTGTGCTGTAAAAGACTTCAGATTTATTCTGTGTAATTAAGACTGTTTAGTGGTCATATTCAATGGGTGTAACTAAGACTGATTAGTGTTCAGATTTAATCGGCGTAATTAAGACAGCTTAGTGTTCACAGTGTCAAAGGCGACTAATTACTTCTAGTGGCTATTTCAATAGACCAGTGCATTTTACGACTATTTTGATAGTTTTTTGCCACTTATATTAAGTATTCATTTGGACATTTTTCAGACTTTAGATTAAGTTTTCAGCGTACCCTTAAAAACTTGTCTCTGGGGGAGGAGATAGCTAATAACTATATAACTTGTCTGTGTATTGCAGGTAGAAGTCATCCTTTTCCATACTCCTTCATTATGCTACATGTATAAGACTTTTCAGCATGGGGGAGGTCAAGTTTTTTATTCATTAATGTGCTGTTGTTATTCATGTTTATGTATGTGGTTGTGATGGAAAAGAATTTCACCCTTTGGTCTAGTTTAGAATAAAAGATCTATAGAGGAAGATGTTGATTCTCATTTAATAACACTTTACCGGCACTTAAAAAACAACTATTGGTAAGGATCCAAACTAAAAATTCTAACATGTACACAATACACAACATGTATTTAGAATTATCTTCCACCATCCTAACATCTCTCTAGTCTCTACTCCATCTTGTTATGGTACAATATCTTTCAAGCTCTCTGATTGGCTTAATGTGTAAGGTTGAAGGTGAATAAGGCTGGTTTCCATCTTTATGTAATTTTAAACAAGTACGTATAAACAACGCATAGTACCATTCAAAAAGCGTGGAACCATGCTGTATTTCGACATGTTAAATCTAAACCAATCATATCGCTTTTTTCAAATGAATGATGAATATTCAAAGATTGTTGTATAAATTGACAAAATGGAGTAGACGAGCAAAATAGGAGTGTAGTAAAGGATAATTGCTGGATATATGTTGAACATAGTGTGCAGGTTAGAATTCTTAGTTAGGATCCCTACCAATACAGTTGTAGTTGTTTTTTCGTATGCTGGTAAAGTGTCATTGCTGAATAACGTTCATTGAGGTGATTTAGTGCCGAAACATGGCTGGTTTTGTTCTCAACGATCTATTTCCAATGAGCCAAATTTGAAAAAAATATCGCGTGTCGTCGCAGATTTCTCCGGATTGACTGGACCGATCTTCTTGAGAGAGGTATCGCTGGACGCAGAAATCATTTGGCTATGAGCAACATATAGAGAATTGACAGACTAGCCATCGTATAAAGAATTACGGACTGATAAGCGCGAAACGTCAGAACTGGTTTCTCTTTGAAGTTGTTTCCCTTGTGTATATATACTGTTAATAAAGGTCTATTATGATATTTCTCCCTGTGGTTCAGTGTTGCTGCGCACGACGAACTGTGTTATGGCGTTGTTGGACAAGAAGGGTCTAACGAGGCAATGTCTGTATCGTTCCCCATTGCTCTGCAAAATGCTTTCTGTGTATCGGAATAAATATTGTTAACTGTCAACAGTCTGTCGACGAGCATATTTCGTGATGGAACTGCTTATTGGCTGTTTGATTCACATGCAAGAAATCAAAACGGTTATCCAGACAGTGAAGGTACTGCTGTTGTATTGCAATTTCCCAGCTTGCATGAATTAATAGACCATATAAGCAGTTTATACAGACAACAATATTTCAATCTCTCCCCAGTACAAATAAGTGATAGAATAAAAAACTCCATGCCTACTGCTTCCACTGGACAGAACGGTGTAATGCATGAAAATGTAATGAATTTAAATGACAATGGCAATACATGTAGCTCTACCTTCACAGCTAAATCAAATGTATCTGAAGGAATTAATGTTCAATTGAAGTGCAATTCCTCCGAGCAATATGAAAAGCAACAATATGGAAAGCAATGTGTTGAACAGACTTTCTTTTTGAGAAATGTTCATGATGATCTTCCTGACATTTATATGGAGCATGCTTATTTTAAACGTAAAACAGCATTTAACAATAATATGAATAGCAAAAAGCAAAAATTTATGAAGTCATACAATGTAATGAATTTAAATGACAATGGCAACACATGTAGCTCTACCTTTTGCACAGTTAAATCAAATGTATCTGAAGGAATGAATGTTGAATTGGAGTGCAATTCCTCCGAGCAATATGAAAAGTAACGTGTTGAACAGACTTTCTTTTTGAGAAAAAATGTTCATGATGATCTTCCTGACATTTATATGGAGCATGCTTATTTTAAACATGAAACTGCATTTAACAATAACATGGATAGCAAAAAGCAAAAATTTATGAAGTCGTACAAAAAAAAATATTTCCGAACAATTTGTGAACAACCACGTTTTTCATGTGCTTGTTGTCAAAGGTTTTTATTTGTGGAACAAGTTGCTCATTTGAAGCATTCTGCTGATACATCACTAGCTATGCATATATCTGTAAATGACTGATTGTGTACGTATTTCTATAAGCAAATCAGTGCAGATAAAATTTCAAAATTATCTGTTGATTTCAATTTCCTGGATAACGGACAACAGCCAGAAGTTTTGAAAGTACTCAATGGCATTGAGAAAAGGTTAATTGCGCTAATACAAGTTTTCATGACAGTAATTCAGCTTCCTGGTGGCCAGTATGCTGAAAGGGGCTCTGTAGTTAATTTCATATCTCCTTATATAAATATTGCACGAAATTTACCATGCACTGATGATGTATTAGTTGTTAAATTTGTTGATGGTTTACCAGAACTTCAAAATACATCACATTTTGTTTCTGCTTGTAAAATTCACAATGCTCTAAATTGGTTGAAAACAAATACTCCTTTATATGAAAATGTGGTGCAGACGGATTTGGATTCCAGTTCTATTAATGTTGATACAGATATGAATACAGATGATGTGGAACGTTGTGCTGTTGTTACCAACTATGACTTGCCTAATCTGAATATTGTTGACGCTGCTAATACTTACCCAACAGTCTTCATTGAAAAAATAAAGTCAGCCCCTGTATCACCATATGATATGCCAAATGGTGAAGAAATGGCCTTTCCTTGGCTTTTTCCCTATGCAATAAATGTTTTTTTTTATCTCAGAGGCCTATGAAAATTACTGTAAGGGAGTATTTCCAAGCACGTTTAAATAACATAAATGGGTTATTCAGAAAAGATATACCATATCTGTTAAATACAGTTAATGTGTGTGATTACAATACACTTCTTGCTGAAATAGGAATCCATATCTTGATGAGAAAGCCATTTTGTAAAAATGACCAAGTTACAGTGAAAGATGTTCAACATTTACATGAAAATCCTGATCTATCAAAAAACTCCTACATGTTCATGAAAAATATCAGGGGCACTGCTGCTTATTGGAAAAAAGCTCTTGCAGATTTGTTGGCAATGCTAAAAACTTTAGGTCCACCTACATTATTTATAACTTTAAGTGCAAATGACTGTCATTGGCCAGAACTTGTCATGACATTAAGTGGTTGCTCAGCAGAAAACGTCAGTGGCTACATTCATATGCTTCCTAAACTTGTGCAACAGGATCCATATTTAACAGCAATGCATTTTGAGCGAAGATACAAGGCGTTATTTCAAAATATTTTTAAATCCGGAGAAAAACCTTTGGGAGAAATAATTGACTTCTTTGTACGTTTAGAGTTTCATAACAGGGGAAGCCCTCACTTTCATTTGTTTTATTGGATTAAGGGGGTGCCAATTGTGAAAAAAGCAACAACTGCTGCGCAAGTGATACAGTATATAGACAAAACAATATCTACTTGTTTGCCAGATAAAGGTTTAGATTCTAATTTCTATCAACTTGTGAAACAATTACAGACACACAGGCATTCCCAGTATTGCATGAAAAATAGAAAGTCATGCAGATTTGGTTACCCTTTTCCGCCTGTTGCAACTACTCATTTATTGAGTCAAGCTGATATTACGATGCGTTCCAAGTCATATGCAACAAAACGAAGTGAATCGGATGCATATATAAATGCATATAATCCTTGCATCATACAACACTTTCAATCAAATATGGATATTCAGCTTGTCAATAATGCAGAAAGTGCTGCTTATTATGTGTGTGCATATTTGTGTAAAGATGAACCAGATGAGCTAAAAGCAGAATTTTCAAAGCTAATAGCCAGTTTTATGGAGAATGACTCTGGTTTAACCCTTCATTCAAGACTGCTTAAAATAGGAACTTGTGTCTTGAAAAATAGGCGTCTCAGTGCTCAAGAAGCTGCATATAGAATGTCAAAATTAAAACTGGTCCATTGCTCTAGAAATGTTATATATGTAAATTGTAGACCTTCATCAAAACGCATGAAGATTCTTAAACCGTTTCAAGAGCGTTCAAACATGGCTGACAACAATACAGATATTTTTCATTCAAACATTATTGACTACTACTATGACCAATCTGCAACAATGGAACAAATGTCATTATATGAATTTGCATCAAATTATCATTTGTGTTCAACAAACATTGTTGGCAGTAAATCTTTACGAAGGTTTAAATTACAAACTTTTAACAAATGGGTTCGCTTGAAAAAAGTGAAAAATGTGTTAAGAATGCCTAAATGCCAAATAAACAATGAAGATCACTCATTCACTCTTTTAATGCTGCTTCTCCCACATAGAAGTGAATCTGAACTGGTAAGCCCATATACAGATGCAAAAGAAGCATTGTTTAAAAAACAAACATATCTGAAACAGTCATTCTGTGTTGAAGAAGCTAATATGATAGACCAAATTGAAGCTGCTGTACGCATGTATAGAATATCTCATGAAGAAATTTCTGACATTTTCATGCTGTCATCTTTAAATGAACCTCAAAGTAATGAGAATGAATGTATATCAAATTTATCACTACCAAGTACTCTGAATAATGTCAAGCCAAATGTAACGTCAGCATCTGCTTCATGTTTTGATGATGATAATGAACTTCACTTGCATTCTTTAACTACCACAAACACATCACATCAGCAGCTTATAGAGCATATCAGTATGTTAACGAATGATCAACTGGCTGTGTTTCAGTATATAAAAGCACATGTGAACTCCAATACAAAAAATATTCACGTTTTTGTAACAGGAGTTGCTGGTGTTGGTAAAACATTTTTACTTTCTGTTCTTGCAAATTATCTAAGTTTGTATACTGCAGTAGCATCTGGATATTCCCCTGTTTTACTTACTGCACCAACTGGAACAGCTGCACGGAATATAAGAGGACAAACATTACATTCTGCTTTATGTCTACCAATTGAGCATGAATATCTTTCTGATAAACACTGCTTGTCACCAAGAAAGCTTCAGAAATTAAGACAGCAGTTTACGTATATACACACTATTATTATTGATGAAATAAGCATGGTGAGTGAAAAAGTCCTTACACTTATACATGAACGATTATCCCAAATTTCAAATAATAATGATGCTTTCGGAAAATTTAATATTATCACTTTTGGAGATTTTTTCCAATTAAGTCCAGTAATGGGTAAATTTGCTTTTGAAAATGCATTTCTCTGTCCTGGTTTTAAAACGTTCATCCTTAAACAAAATATGAGGCAGTTATCCGACAACAGATTTGTACAGTTGTTAAATAGGGCAAGAGTTGGAGCATTAAGTGGTGAGGATATAGTTTATTTACAAAGAAGAATTACAAGCATTAATATCAGTGATCAATCCCATCATAACTGTTTACATCTCTTTCCAAAGCTGAAAAGTACTAAAGAGTACAATAATGCTAAACTTGCATCATTAAAAGTTAGCAATGTAATGATTACTGCCTTGCACCATTATTCAGCAAACGATGTCTATCCATCAAAACAATTTAATGATGACAATATTCCACAAGATGATAGAGATGCAGGTGGAATGTCATTAACATTAGAAATATCTGTTGGTAGTAGAGTTATGCTTTTAAGAAATATTTTTACAAGTCAAGGACTTGTTAATGGTGCTTTAGGTACTGTACAATCAATACTCTTTGGGCATTTGAATGTTCCTTCAATTGTAGATGTTTTATTTGATGACCCTTCAATTGGAAAAATATTGCAACAGCCAGAATACCATAATGCTATTGCCATTGAACAGATTGAACAATAATTCTTTTATAGAGGGAGATGCATAATTCGGACACAGTTTCCCATATGTCTTGCATGGGCAGTTACTTTACATAAAGCTCAAGGCGCTTCTTTAGATAAGGTATTTTGTGATCTTGGAAATGATGTTTTTGCACATGGAATGTCATATGTTGCACTAAGTCGAGTTCGCACATTTGAAGGTTTAAATCTTTACTCATTTTCACCTAGAAAAGTGACTGCTGATGCAAAAGTTCTTACTTATTATGAACAACTGTTGAGAAAATAAAATGAGAACATATATAGTTGTGTACAAAGTATTTGTTTTTATTGGTAAGATATCAGCAACACATTTTACACCATCATTATGTGCTTGTTACATTTATGACATATTCCTTTTAATGTGTTAGCTGCCAAATTAATTATCTTATAAAATACTATTACAATGCCGTACAATCAATTCAAACATAATTGTTTTCAAACTATTAGTAAATTTGCTCCATTTGTTTTATTGTCCAGAATGCAAACCTTACAAGAGGCACTAGAGCTGGCAGGTGAGACGAATGTTAACGTCCGAGTTAAAGTCTTACAATGCCGTGAGGTATTGAAACAATCAACAGACAAAAAAATCGTATTTCGAGGGAGTTGTTGGGGATGAAACGGGAACCATCCACATGAAAGTGTTTCAAGAACAACAACACCAGAAGTGTCTAAAACTACCATCCCTATTCCTGCAAAATGTCGTCAAGAAACCAAACTGTTGTTGTTTACAGTCAAGAGTAAGTCGCCGTACTGTGCGCCTGTAGTACCAACCAACAAACTATTGACGAAGTCTAGTACAAATACCAGTGGCAGTATTAAAGAAGTTTTCAACAGCAACAACAAGATGGACATCATATGCAGGGTGATTAAGGTACAGAAACCTATTTTTCATTCAGATGAAGGCCCCTCTCCATGAGCGTTCCAATCTCCCAGCTGACTTGCGGAAGGTCAATGGTTCTACCCTATTGCTTAATTGAGCCCTAATGGTTAATCAAAACTGAAATACTGTTGATGCGATGTAAAACCCTATACAGAACAAAAAAGTCATTGAAACAGTATTTATTTGTCATCAATTTACATCTATAGTCTACATGAGAAAGCAGTCATTGCCTTAGAAAGAAAGTTGTGTGAAGAACTGGTGAAGAAATACCAGGAACACATGAGTAGGTGCACTGACCGCTGTGATATGACTGAAATCATGTTCAAAATGGCGTTTAACCCCAAATTATGATGACAGTGCTGTTTTTAAAAAGTGATAGCAGGCAGTTCATTTTCTTATACACCTGAAGTTTACTTTGGTGTGTAAATTGTTATAGCGCTTATCTTTTTGTCCCTCCAAAGGTCAGTGAAGAATTTCTTATGCAGTCAACTCCTGAGTTCTTTATTATGTGACAAACATCTTTCAAAGTTGCACAAATGAAATTTGTAACATAAACGTGTGCAGTCAACCCATTCTTTATGAGGCAATGACTACTTAAAGAAAATAAAATTTACAACAATCAATAACTCTCAGAAAATACAGTCATCTGAATCATGTACAACTTGAGTAAACCCTTTACCAAACGACAAATTTTGAACTGTTCCAAATTGAAAGAGTTTGCAGGCGACATTTAAAAACTACTGTTTTGGAAGGGTAGAAATCATTGTGGGAAAAGGAGAAATTGCTCATTTTGAGCAATTTCTCCTTTTCCCTCAATGATTTCTAGAGTCGTCTGCTACAAACTGGTGAAATGTTGTTATTGTTTGGTAATGGGTTAATATCAATATTGATCAATCATATTGAGCAATTTCTCCTTTTCTCACCATAATTTCTAGAGTCGTCTGCATCAGCCTGGTAAAATGTTGTTATTGTTTGGTAATGGGTTAATATCAATATTGATCATTTAGTTAAGTTTGAAAAGAAATTGGTCAAGATGTTTTCTCAAAAGGATGTGTTTTCTCTTTGCAGTCTTCACCCTTTAAAGCAAAGACAAGCACTTATTCTGGACTTGGCCTATCTTTAAAACACATTATAGTGAAAGACAGCATAGCAACAACTAAAGTTGCTTTATGGAAAGATAATGCAACAATTGACATCCAGGAAAACACTGTTGTAAAAATCTCTGCTGTAAAAAGCACAACTTTTAACAAAATGGCATTTCTGGGAACAACTCAAGATTCTTCAGTTGAGGTTGGTACTTGTTGGCGTTTCCCTTTACACTTTGTCCTGTGTATGAACTTGCTGATTAGAGAAAACTGATATCTCAAAATTAAATTTGATAGTCACAAGCTATCCAACTACTACAACTTTTGCATAGTGTTAGTCTGGACTGACTTTCATTCGATGATACATCACTGTTCCTATTCTGTACATATGAAGTTGAATTGAGTGCAAAAGCTCGAAATTGGGTACGAAATTTTTGCTGTACATTGTACATACATGCTTACCGGTATTTCTGAAAAATTCATAATCTGGTGTCTGATAAATAGAAGTAAACTTGATTTACAATTTTCTTTTCTTTAAGTATTCTTCCAGACATTTTTTCAGACCCTTCAGTGAATCCTATGTGGCTTAGTCGTCTATGCAATATCTCACCTGAGACCCAGAGTTTGATTCCAGCTTTTGCCGGTAATGGCCGAGTGGCCGTGGGAAAGACACATTTCCCTAGCCTAGTACTTGTGGCAATCCAGTCTTATTATTTTTTGCAGCTTTTACCTAATAATCCTGCAATTCCTCTCCCGTCTCCAGAAGGTATGATTATGTTGCAAGCAGATCCAGATTTTGCAGCAGCTTTGCGTTATTCTGGCATCATACAGGTAAATGTTTAATTTCTGTTTACTATAAGAAAGTTTGTAGAGTTTGGAAAAATTGACCCGATCCTCTTAACCTTTAATTTGCATAATTTCACAGCTGACTAGTTTTCCGTTTTTATCTTCAGTTTTTGTCGATCAATATTACGAATAGTCACATGACCAATAAAACATGGTATTTATCTCACACTATGCAGGCCTGCACTATGTAATAAATAATTACTTTTGTGGCGCATTTGGTAGAGCTGTAAGAACAAACCATGCATCCCTGCTTTCCACTGATTATGAGTTTGAACTAGGCATGCAACATTATTTTTTTATTTATTTTTTTTATTCCCATACCCCCTCCCTGAGATATTAGCTAAGATATCTTGCTTTTACCTCTGATGATCCCAAGCTGACAGAATACCTTACGAAAAGTTTCATATATGAAATAAGCAGAATGGGTTATCGGATGAGGAGTTTCGTGCCCTTAAGTTTTTCTTGAGATTTCACCTATCAGTTTTTCCTCAAATTTTATCAAACTCTTGCTGGGGCCCCCGTGGTAGTGTGGATAACCCATTACCAAACAATAACCACATTTTACCAGTTTGTTGCAGACGACTCTGGAAAACATTGTGGGAAAAGAAGAAATTGCTCGTAACAAGCAATTTCTCCTTTTCCCACAATGTTTTCTACCCTAGCATAAGATTATTTTATAATTTCATCACATTTTGAAATGTCGTCTGCAAACTTTCAAATTGAAATTGTTCAAAATTTGACGTTTGGTAAAGGGTTAAGGTACTCGTGGCTGACTTGGTGAAGGTCGACGGTTCTACTCAAATGCTTGATCGAGCCCTTTATGGCAATTCAAGCAGTTGCAATCCTTTCCAAATATGTGTAGGGTTGTAAAAATGTCAAATTCTTTGGCAAATCATTAAAGCCCATGATGAACAATAAATATACCATTGAAATGAGTGACAGATACGAATCTTGTAAGCAAATGAGAAATTACTCAAAACCCCAGATTCACGTCCGTTGGTCAGTTGTTTTTCATTTATCTCTCTATCCCATCAATGAAATCTAATGAAATTTCACACATATGTTCAATACCATAATGGCCTTTTGCCTGTGAAATATTTTTTGAATTTGATTCAAGAAAGATAACTGGCGGTCATTTTGGATTTTTTGGGACAATTTTTTCATTTATCTCGAATTTCTTTGACTTTCTCATAATAGGATTTTTTGATAATTTTCGCTCTCTTATTCAACATGTTTTCATTGGATCATCACCAAACTTTCTGAATATGTTTATTAGTATAAAATGGGGACCAAATTCAAATACCAGCCATATCTGACCAGCCATTTTGGAGTTGATCGAGGCATTTCTGTACCATTACAAGGAATGTGTCTATAATTATCCTGGCAGGGAATGTTGGCTTGTTTGAATTTGATTCAAGGTGGTCGACTTGGTGCCATTTTGGATTTTTTGGATTACAAGGCCCTGTCTGGGGGTATGAATCACATTCCGTGATAACTCTAGTTGTAAGCAGTATTATGTATTTCTATAATGCTTTAAAATGCTGTCTACTGCAAACAAGACATATAGAGTATACAGTGCAATACAGTTCAAACTATATCTTGTACAAAATATTACACTTAATTGTCTCTATGGAAGAATCTTCACACTTTATACATTTCCACATTTTATTTATTAAATATATTCTTCATCTTTTTCAGGGATTTGATAACATCAGTATATATGCAGTCTGTTCAAACGCCAGATGCCATAACAAGATACTCAAAAATAATACCTGTGTGTCTTGCGGAACGTCACCATCTACTACAAAACTGTACCTAAGAGCCGCATTAACAGTTCAATATAAACAGTCATATCAAACTCTAACTATCTTTTATCCTGAGTATTGCACTCTGTGTGCAGCAGCAGACTTAACCAGTGAACTGGAGGAGCACACTGTTTCAAATAACTTGGCATCTTTAATTGGAAGGAACATAACATACACTTTGCGCCAATCAACATTCGCATGTGTGACACTAAAAAGACAAAATGAAGCAGAAGTTGCAGATCCTTGAATTATTTGCAGTAGCATCCTTAAGTATCTGGTATTTATAAACGGTTTTCACCAGTGCCAGGTTGCTAGGCAATCAGAAGTGACTATATTTGTAAACTTTCCAGGTTAGGGGCATATTGCTTTTGAAGTGTCTCTGTGTTTGTGAGCATCTTGATCATTGGCGTGAACTTTTGAACTATGAGATACATATATTTAGTAGGCACATGTGTGTTATTGAGTGGCATATTTTTAGTGGTGCAATGCCAAGATTATCCTTGCAGATAAAAGTAATGTAACCAACATGAACATTGTCTCTTACTTTTCAACTATTTCATACTCTTCATTTAAGGCATGCATGACTGTGTTTCTTATACAAACACACATTTCTAGTGTAGACATGTTGGTGTCATATTACAAGGTTGATTAAATATTGCAACATTGACTAAAGGGCATACTGTTGCCAAATCACGTCTTTCTTGTTTTGAAGGATGTACTTTTCAAACATTGTTTTTGTTCAGTGCTTTGTTACTTGCATAGATCTACTTCATAGATTTTGACTATGAGACATTTTTAAGAATCTGTTGCAATGTTTTTAACATATTTTGATACTGCAATGTTTGTCTCCACTGCAACTTTAGGAGCTCAAGGTGGACTAAGGCATCACTTTTCCTGTGCAGGCAACAACGTTAGTTTCATGTTGAGTCTTTTTTCAAAACAACTTCGTATATTCAACTCAAACTTCACACATGCCTTCATAGTTATTAGAAGTTTTTTTTAATTTTTTACCTAGATTTCAAGTTGTAATTTTCTCAAAACTACTAGGGATATTAACTGTATATTTACCTATATCTTTGTGGTTATAAGACGCCTCTCCTGATATGAATTTTGACAAAATTGTGACCCATATCAACTTAGAATTTTTGTGTATTGACAAAGCGATATAAGCTTTATGTATAACTCTGCAGATTTCTTAAATTTGTTAAGTTGTCTTCCCAATTTGTCTTTCGTTGAAAATTCACCAAATTTGCAGGATAGTTACCAAACAACAAATTTTGGACTGTTCCAATTTGAAAAAAGCTTGCAGAAGACATTTCAAAATGTAATAGAATTGGAGAATAATGTTTTGATAGGGTAGAAAACATTGCGGGGAAAAAAAGAAATTGCTCATTACAATCAATTCCTCCTTTACCCACAATAATTTCTTAAAGTTGTATGCTGCAGACAACTAAAAAGTATGCATTATTTGGTAAAACGTTACTCTGCAGATTTCTTAAATCTATTTAGTTGTCTTCCCAAATTGTCTTACGTTGAAAATTCACCAAATTTGCAGGATAGTTAACCCTTTACCAAACGACAAATTTTGGACTGTTCCAATTTGAAAAAAGCTTGCAGAAATTTCAAAATGTAATAAAATTGGAGAATAATGTTTTGATAGGGTAGAAAACATTGCTCATTACAATCAATTCCTCCTTTACCCACACTAATTTCTTAAGTGGTCTGCTGCAGACACGTAAAAAGTATACATAGTTTGGTAAAAAGTTAACATGCACAAAAATTCTGGGTTTATTTTTATGTATGCCTTTTAATAAGCATACAAAAACTTTGTACGTTATATATGTACAGTTAAATAATCAAATTGCTAGAATGACAATTAACTGGGGTTGTTATAGTCTGGCAGTAAAATGCTTTCCCAGCTTAAAATATCCCTTAACATTTTAATAATTATATGCCTGAAGGGATGTATTATGTTATGCCCCTGGTCGTCTGTCCATCAACTGTTAGCAAGTTTCATGTCTGCTCTGTATCTTTTGAACCGCTTGAAGGAATTTGAAGTTATATGACAGAAATGTTAACCTGACTAAAACAAGACCCAGGTCCATAGCTCCAAGGTCAAGGTCCTACTTGGTCAAACTGGATTTTTTCTGTGCGTTTCTTGTCCGCTCTGTATCTCTTGAACGGCTTGAAAGAATATGAAACTATATAGCGTAAATGTTAACTATACTGTAGCTCCAAAGCCAAGGTCATACTTAGGGATCAAAGTTCAAAACCTTGACAAGAACCTGCAGGTCGTATATTGCATCCGTTTGCATCTTTATGTCCTGCCATTCAGAGGATAGTGAAAGAAAATGTAGTGTTCTAATTTTAAACCACATTTCGATTTAACTAACAGTACTGGTTTCTCTTTGGTTTCGGTGCATTCCAGACTAAATTAATTAGTAGAACACAATGTGAAAAATGAAGCCATTGTACGAGCAATGGCTTCATCTTTCAAAATGTTTTCTAAAGCTTATTGCAGTCTGGTTGGAACTCAATCATCCTGCCCAGCGCTTGACCTGGCTTTCTATTGAAATTTACTGGTTTCAGTTCATTTTCACTCCGGTTCAATTCTTCACCCCCAAATAGGCCGCTTTCTGACACAACAGTTTAACATGGGCTTATTTAGTGTGTTCAAAATGTCAATTATAATCAGGTGAGCAATATAGCCTATATGACTATGATCAGGTATGATGGTCCTCCTGTTTAATTTTGCATGTTGTAATTTTTTTAGCATAGTGTGAAACTTCAGTAATTTGTAGCATTAGCTTAGTTCATAGATAAATCTCTACATAAAGTAAACTATTCCACAAAGCATGTGGTATAAAGATAAATTGCTCATATAAGCAATAATTGCCAATTTCTTTTTTCACCACCTGCTTTATACTAATAGTATGTGAATGCATTTTCCTGGTCCCCTGTACTATGAATTGCTGAAGTTTGAATATTTTATAGATAAATATTTTTTATGAATGTTAACCTTTTTAAATGTTAAACCTTTTAACAACAACCTCATTTTGGATGCCTGCAACAAACAGTTTTTAATATATTGTGCAATAAAGAGAAACTGCTCGTAACATTAATTTCTCCTTCTGTAACGATGTTTTCCATACTATCAAAAAGCACCATCTTGCACTTTAATTATCAAAGTTTGATATGTCTTCTGCTAGCTCTTTCTGTTTCGGACAGTCCTAAATGTGTTGTTTGTTAAAAGATTAAAAAATGTAAAAATGTAACATTTTTTATCATGTTTGAAATTTATGTATGGGCCACCTTTAGTTGTTGTCATCTGTTAAGATTGTTGTCTATTGTTATTAAGTGCTTGTTGACACATTGACATAGCCTTCACCAATCAGTTACAAGTTTCCATTTTAACTTGGCACACTGTCAGCACTCTTTAAAAAGGCTTTCCGTTGATTTACATTGTATTTGTTATAACATGCAAGCAAAACGTTTGTGAAATTTATTCATAAAAACAAATAGGATTTCAATACAATTTTTGGATGATTTGCATCATTGAAAATTGTCATAATTGGAAAGTTTCAGACAATTCAATGATAACGCCATTATTATGACTCTTCCCACAACCTAGGATAAGGCAATCTGGAGCACATCATGATGTTAATGTTGTTTGTTGACAATGTCAGGCAAACGTTATGATGATGGCACTTTATTAGCATATTACCATAATCTTGGTGACATGTGCACACAATTTCTCGTAGTTTTTAATGTTGTCCTGAAAGTACTGCCCATTCTCCCTCGCACAATTCATTTAACAACCATGCTGATGAAGGTGTATGTCTTTGTACCAGGTTTCATCAAAGCTTGACAGGATGCGGAATACCGTCTGTCAGAGGAAGGCAATGTATCGAAGACTCAGAACTTGCGCTTTATATGCAATTTACATATAAATTGCATTATATCAAACTTGGGAGCTTATATTAACGTACTGCTTAATTTTAAAGCAAAACTTTAAACAAAATAGTGTTCCTCTGCATATACCACTTAAACACTAGGTTTATTCCTTAATGGTTTGTGTCTACCTTTCTGTGATAAGTTGAACATTTCAGTCAGCATGTTGACCAAATTCATATAGAATTTAATTCTATAACTTCTGGCACAACCATTTTTACGTGGTTTTACCATTTACCTAGTTTACGCTTAACAGAAAATTTCGCCATAACATTGTTTATTACAAGTGGTGCCAGAAATTTAACACAAAAGGTGAAATGGCTCCCTTCTGTACACTAAAATAATTTCATGAGGTATTGGGCCTTTAATAGCATGTGAAAAACTCAAAATGATCAGACATCAAATAAATAGTTAGAAAAAATTCCACAAACTTTTTGCTCAGCCTTCATATATCTCAAGTGGCTATATTCTATTCCATTGTACATGTATTGTATTTTTTTTATTTTTCATCTTTTGAAGCTCACTTGAGAATAAAATGCTCTTAGACAATTGATATCAATCGCAAAACATATACCTACAGCTTTGGCATAAATATCTATTACCCTGTCAACCTGAACCAGCATTTTCAAATAATGATCATGTGGGAAAAAAAGGATATCATTGTTTTACATAAAGTTCTCTTATAGTGACTTATGAAATTTTATATGGAAATCATAAATGTTAGGTTTTTGTACATTATGCTGAAAGTTGTCTCTTTGAGTAGTGTAACTCGGGTGAGCAATATAGGGCCATGCCATCTTGTTTTATTTACCTGTATTATGCAAAATTTGCATTTATATATTTTATTTTGTAAAATATCTTAATATCATTTACCTGCTCAGTTCCTATGCATGTTCATGTTAAGCTTTTTTATGCCTCCACAAATTCAGAAGTATGCATATACAATTGCCCTGTCCGTCTCATATTATTTACAAACATGGGATGTAAATAAACATACAGTCATACTACAAATAAACAAAACTTTCTACTTTGGCAAAATCATAAAGTAAGAAAAATTAGGATTATCCTGATAATTTCACTAGTCATTTTATCGAAATGTAATTTCCCATTTCAACTCTTCTTATACTCGACTATGTTACAAACTCATCGTAGGGTTAGTGTTGCTGGGAATTACATAAGAAAATAAGCAAGATTATGTCGTATGTTTTAGCAAGTGACGTCATGTTTATTATGACCTTTTGCTAAAACATACGACTTAATCCTGCCCCATTGTTTGTTTTGTGTATATAAAACAGCTAAATTCTTAGTTCTAAAACATTAAATAAAAAACAATTGTTGGTTTTGTTGTCAGATCAGTGAATAATTTCATTTATAAACATAAAAAGAGTAATTCCACAATATCACTTTTTATGTTCACTCTGAAATTATTCATCAATCTTGCACCAAAAACAACAGTTATCCTCTATGTAATTCATACCATAGGAAATATGTGCATTTATGTTTTCTAGTTGTGAATTGTATTGTTCCACTTTTGAGTTTTGTTAACAAGATGACTAACCCAATTGAAGAAACTGTTATGAATAGTCTGACTTTAGATATTAATAGTCATCATATGGATGCCTTAGAATAACAAGGTTTATTTTTAAGAAAATCGCAAAAACATTCTTGCAGTATAGACATATTTTTACTTATGTCCTTTTTGTGTCACTTCTCCGTCGTCTGTCTGTCCAGGCATACGTCTGTCTGTCCATGTCTGTCACACTTTTGCATTTTGGGCTATAACTATTTTTTCCTCAGAGAGATTGACTTCAAACTTAGATCACATATACAGCTCAATAATAAGAAGTGACTGACACAAGAACCTCTGGTTTCTGTCCTTGCAGAGTTATGCACCCTTTTTTATATTTTCTAATTTTGGCCATACCTTACTTCTCTATAATGGGATTGACTACACTTGGTTCAGATTTACAGTTTGATAACTAGAAGTGGCTGGCACAAGAACCACAACTCCTGCATCCATATTGACAGAGTTATCTTTTGACTATCAAGCACCCACAAGCAACACATGTGTTCCTCCTAACACCATTCTAGTTTGATAGAAGTTTTGGTTGCCATAATAACCACATATACTTACAAAATTACTATCATTTATACAGCTCAGATAGAGCTTTCAGAATATATAAAAGTCATATAAGGTCGTAAGTAACACTTGCAACCTTATTATTCCAACGCATCGATGTATACATGGTTGTTGTTACCTCCCTTTCGGTTTTCTTCTCCCATACTTTCTGCAAAAGTTATGTCATTTTGTAACTTTCCTGTAGTTCATAGTGACTTGGAATTATGTGTGCTTAAATCCGAAACCAATTGGTTGGTTGTTTTAAAATGTTCAGGTATTAATAACCTCCATATGTAGAAGATGTCCTCCTCCACACCAGGAGATCAAATATTTCTAATCAATAACTTGTCTTTCATTTAACCTGTAGTCCTTATGTCTGGTACGGAGTTTGGTCATGATCACTATTTCATTTGATGTCAAAGCTCAGGGTCATTCAGTAATGCAGCATGTTTAACATGTATACTAAATATTGAGGTTTCCAATCAATTGCAAATCCTGTATACAATGTGCAATCCATTCTTAAAAGACAAGGGACAAATACATGCTTTACAAACATCTATTGTCAAATCAGACCTCTGGACTCAATTTTGCATATCATTACTTGATGCCATAGTTTTAAAATGTTTTTATATTGTACAATTATTTTAATTCCACTGGCCAAATGCCACCGGGGCTATTGGCATGGCTCTGTGTCTGTTGTGCGTGTGTGTGTTAACCTTTTCTTTAAACAACTTCACATGAATGGGGGGAATACAAAACCTTCTTGTGACAAACTGCAAGTCCAATTACAATTAAACTTCACATGGATGTTCCTTGTGTGGTCCTCTTTTAGATTCTTACAAGTAATGCAATTTCATGAAAAACTCTAGTTGCCATGGCTTTTCTGATTGCCGTGGCATCAGAAAAGAGAAAAAAAAATTTAAGGGGGGGGGGATACAAAATACAAAACCTTCTTGTGACAAACTGCAAGTCCAATTACAATTAAACATCACATGGATGTTCCTTGTGTGGTCCTCTTTTAGATTCTTACAAGTAATGCAATTTTATGAAAAACTCTAGTTGCCATGGCATCAGAAATGGAAAATTTTGTAAAATCTTTAAAAAATCTTCTTGTGACTAACTGTAAGTCCAATTTCAACCAAACTTAACATGTATGTTTCTTGAATGGTCCTCTTATCAAATTCCCTCAAATAATGCAATTCCATAAAATAATCTTATTGCCATGGCATCAGAAAAGGGAATTCTTGAAAATCTTTAAAAGTCTTGTGCCAAGATGTAAGGCCTAAGACTACCACATTTGCTATGTATCAACATCCAGACTGAATCTATTCCCCTGGAATTAAAATTGACCCTGCTCACAAGTATTACTTAGACACACTATTGTCTAATTTAAAATGAATTGTCTTTCAGCTCCAGTGGAATTCAGGTGAGGAATTTCAGGCCATCATGGCCTCTTGTTTCTACAACCCCTCATTGGGTTTAATTGTAAATAGGCATCACTTTTCAGATTGACTTATTTCAAATTTTATGGGGAAAAATGATCTGGAAAAAAATCATGGCCATTTAGAGGCATCTTTTCACAATATGACATAAGGTGTAACTTTAAACAAACAAAAAAAGGATCATATATGAACATCTTGTCATTCTTGATCTTTTTCACATGTTAGCTATTGAAGCAATACAAAGCCATTATGGCCCTCTTTTTGTTCTTATCAAATCATCATTTGTTTTCATAGTGTTTATGTTTATTTCATTATTGTAATTACAGCAAACAAGCACATTTCAATTTATTGATTGTTAACTGCTCTGTATATGCCCGTCAAAGAATACCCTGTATGACGGGAATACCTGAAGTATAGTTCATGTACAAATTAGAAATAATCTGATTTAACATTATCTTTTTCACTTGTCCTTATTGTGTTTTTCAAAAACAATTTTGGATATCTTGCCAAAATTTATCATCTCTAAAAAGGACTTATTCTAAATCAAAATGTAACGTTGGCTGTAATTCAAAAAATAAGTTTAAGTATTATATATAATATTGTGTTTTATATACTTCCAATTCCTTTGTAAATTTGTTTCTGTTTTTGCAAAAAAAGAAAAAGCATTCTTCATTGTATGATACTGCCTTTGTTGCTCTGGTAATACTAGTACATTTCCTTGTTCAGCTGATCTGCTTTTTGTATTGCCTGCGTAGCATGGAAGACACTTAGGTATCACTTCTCCGTCGTCTGTCCGTCCGTCCATGTCCTTCACACTTTTGCAGTTTTGGCTATAACTTCTTTTTCCTTGAACCAATGACTTCAAACTTGGGCCACACATATAGCTCAACAATAAGAGAAGTGACTGACACAAGAACCATAACTCTGGCATCTGTATTAACAGAGTTATGTCACTTTTTAGTATTTTCTATTTTGGAACATAACTTACATTTCTTTTCTGGGATTGACTTGAAACTTAGTCCACATTAACACTTATTAAATTGTAAATGACTGACACAAGAACCACAACTCCTGCATCCTAATTGACAGTTATCTTTCAACTATCAAACACCCACAGGCGACACATTTGTTCCTCCGAACACCCTTGTTGGCTGTTGTCAACATTCCAATGTTTGCATTTTGATTGTAAACATCTTGGTCATAACTCCGAAATTGTTATAACTAAGAATAAGAATAATTTCTTCTCTGTGCATCTTCATTGAATGACTCCCCTTTTCCAAAATGCTATTGGCTTATGTGAGCACAAAGTCCTCATGTTACCAACGTAACACTTTTTATAGATATCTATAAGAGTTTGGTTCCTTTTGAAAATAAGCAAACTTTTATCATCAGCTTAACTTTTGTGTTCTAAAATATTTTTTTAAAAATTTGCTTTTATGAAGCATCTTAACTTTATTTCAATTCCAGATTAATGCCTTTCAATTTAACCCATTACCAAAGAATAACGACATTTTACCAGTTGGTTGCAGACGACACTGGAAAATATTGTGGCAAAAGAAGAAATTGCTCGTCAAGAGCATTTCTCATTTTCCCACAATGTTTTCTACCCTAACAGAAGATTGTTTTCCAATTTATCATATTTTGAAATGTCGTCTGCAAGCTTTCAAATTGGGACAGTTTAAAATGTGTTGTTTGGCAAAGGTTGAAAAAATCATTTTCAGCTTGTGATCTTGCTGCCTTCAGTTCTCGAAACTAAATAAAAAAAAAACTTTGCTCATACAGTACTAAAACTCAGGAAATATCTTTTTTCTTGCAGTTCTACTCTGGCTTCAGTGCATATCATACTAAATTACTTAACTAAACATATGAAAAAATTAACAATCTGTTTTCCATTCCGTCTGCCTGTTGAATGTTTTGCAACGGTTTCCTCAGTTTCAGTACTGTATCAGTTCTTAATTTCATTATCCTCCCACAAATCTTTATAAAAAAATTAACCTGTATTTAAATGCGAATGCATTCCTAGAGGGCCTATTATTGTTACAGTACATAACAATGTACAATACATTATGCATTGACGTGTGCCAAAAGACCAGCAACATTAAAAATCTTCAAAAAAAAAAAAGTGTTTCTTTCTCATTTATTTAATGTCTTTCTTGCGGAACCCCTTTCTTGCATATATATTCCTATGTAAACACAGAAATTATTTGTAAAAACGCTGATGCAGACCTCTCCTGGCTTCTATTTTAAAGAGGCCACTTGGTATAGAATGTAGTGTAGAGAACAGATACAGAATATTCTATTCTGTTCTGTTCTAGGAACGAAATGTTATCTAAGACGACTACTTTTTTCATTTTGAGTGTTTAATTTTCATGCTTATTTTATGCGAAATCTATGTCATGTATTTAGATCTATAATGTGAACCATGCTGGTACTCTCAGTACTTTGATGTTGTAATACGATCAATGGAGATAATAAAGGTATATACTTCCGGTATTAAATGGCGTGGTTATTACATGGTGTCAGAAGCGGGATGTAACCAATCCGCTCCATCGGTCCAGACAGAGCGAAAATAAACGTTTTCGTCGGCGCAGAGTGAATCCAGAGACATTTATCTTTGATGCTATTGTGGTATCACGATGGCAGCGAAAGGAATCAGGCCGCTACCACAGTTTAACCCAAGCGAGGTCGGCGCTCCAGAATGGGAGATGTACAAACGGGATTTCACGATACATTTGGACGCGTTGGGGCTTGATGACAAACCAGGCAGACGAAAGGTTGGAGTCCTTCTATCAAACATGGGAAGAGACTGCGTGAAGATATACGATTCGTTCACGTGGGCACCAAGAGTGGAAGCAGATGAAGCCAGAGGTATCGCGGCTCAGGATGCCGAAGATAAGTACAATCTGGACACTGTATTTGAAAAGTTCGATCGTCACTTCGGGGTGCATAACTTCAGAAACATCAAACGTCAGGAATTTCTCAATACGAAGAGAGGTAGTCTGTCGATCATGGATTACATATCAGAACTGAAACGGAAAGCAGAACATTGTCAGTATGGTGCACAACAAGAAGGTTTTATTTGTGACATGATCATCAATGGAATTGGTGATAAGAGATGTTCCGAGAAACTTATGGAAATTCCGGCAGCTGAACTGACATTAGACAGAGTAGTTGAAACATGCAGGCAGGTAGAGCTAACATCTGCCCATCTGAAAACATTGGGACTAGAGAATGCCAGTGTAAATGTGGCACGCCAGCAACTAAATAGGCCCAGAGGAAATCCGCCAATCCATAGAGGTGTAGCAAGAGGGAGTTATGGCAATTTACCACCTTGTCAGAAGTGCTGCAGACATCATCAGCCCAGAAACTGTCCGGCATATAATATAATGTGTGAAAAGTGTGGCCTAAGGGGGCACTTCAAAGCATCAAACTTGTGCAAAGGAAAGTTTTCACCGCGCAGTGCAAGAGGCCGAGGTCAGGGGCGCAGACCACGGCGAGGTACATATCTATTATGCCGGAGATCATGATGAAGCTTTCGGAATAGACGATATGGTGGACATGTTTGATGATCATACATCAGTACAGGATGTGTTTACAGCAAATATCAGCGGTCAAGATGACGTAGAGTGGACTGTGAACTTTGAGGTAGGAAAGTTTGTGCTCAGTTTAGAAATTGACAGTGAAGCCAGATGTAATGTGCTTTCAAGAGCAACAGCAGAGAAGCTACAAACCGCCAAATCAAAAATACAGCGCAGTGAAGCCGTAATCAATGGCGTTAGTGGAAAGCAAACCAAGGCCTTTGGACAGATTACTCTTCCATGCATGTACAAAGGCACAAGAAGAAACCTCAATTTTCAAGTGTTGGACACTTCGCAAGACATAAACTTACTAGGCAGACATGATTCAGTAAAAGTGGGACTGATCACGAGGGTCAACAACGTCCAAATCGAAACAGAGAGTCTTGTCAGAGAATTCAGTGACGTGTTGGGAGACGAAATAGGTTGCTTGCCAGGACAATATACAGTGAAAATTGACAAATCTGTGCCACCAGTCATACATGCACCGAGACCAGTTCCAGTAGCCATTCGTGACCAAGTTAAGAAAGAGCTAGAGCACTTAGAGAAATGTGGTATCATCGCAGAAGTTAAAGAACCCACAGAATGGGTAAACAGTATGGTCTGTGTTAGAAAGAAAAATGGCCGCGTTCGCAATTGCATTGATCCAACTGACCTCAATAAAGCCATACTGCGTGAACATTATCCAATGAACAATGTCGACGATGTGGTGACCAGGTTACATGGCAGCAAATACTTCGCAACACTAGATGCCAATATGGGGTACTATCAGATCAAGCTATCTGACGAGAGTTCGGATCTGATGACATTCAACACGCCTTTCGGTCGGTACAAGTTCTTGAGAATGCCAATGGGAGCAAAATGCCCAAGAGAAGTTTTCCAGAGAGCAGAAGTGATAGTGGACGACATCTTAGTTCATGGGAAAACTCTGAGTGAACACAATGAACGCTTAAGTAATGTGCTTCAAAAAGCCAGAGCATTAAATCTGAAGCTGAACAAAGCAAAGTGTGTTTTCGCGCAACCAGAAGTTGACTACGTGGGTCACAAGCTTACAGGCGAAGGTCTCAAACCGGCAGATAAGAGAGTAGAGGCAATCTTGAAAATGAGAGATCCCGAGAACCATAGTGAGCTTCAGACAATCCTAGGTATGTTGTCGTATGTGTCGAAGTTCATTCCAGACCTGAGTGAGCTAAATGCTCCTCTGCGAGACCTGAAAAAGCAAGATGAATGGCAATGGACGAAAGAAGCAGGAGACATCGAAATTTCATCGAAGTAGCGCCATTACAGCATGACACCAGAACGAGCACTGTTGTAAAACAAATGAAAGCTAACATTGCGCGATATGGTATCATGGACACGTTAATTTCCGACAACGGGCCGCAGTTTGCAAGTAGCGAGTTCAAGAAGTTTGTCGACGAGTACGGTATCCGCCATGTGACGTCGTCGCCGCTGCATCAGCAAGCTAACGGACTCGCCGAGAGAGCCGTTCAATCCGTTAAAAACTTGATAAAGAAGTGTTACGACTCAGGTGACGATATCTATCTGAGTTTGCTAGAGCTTAGAAACACTCCGCGATACAACAAGCTTGGATCGCCGATGCAGAGACTCATGGGGCGTAGAGCCAAAACGCTTGTCCCTATATCGAAAGCCTTACGAAAGCCAGATTCGGTGCCAGACTGATCCGAGACGGTCACATCAAAACTTCATGAGCACCGACAAACACAGAAGTACTACTACGATCAGCACACCAGGGCCAAAGACGACATTAAACCAGGGGACGCCGTCAGGATCCACACTCCTGACGGGTGGAAACCAGCAGAATTCAGCAGGGGTACAGAATATCCGCGTTCCAGCATCGTTCGTGCAGGCAATAGCGGTCGCGAGTATCGTCGAAATTCAAAGATGTTAATGAAAACGCCTGAAAAACCACATGTGATTGTCGCGCATGAGCCAAGCATTCCATATATTCCGCGTGTGATTGCGAATCGCGAAAGTGTGCCAAGTGAAACCATTAATCGCGAAAATACGCTAAGTGAAACCATGAGTCGCGAATGTGTGCGAAATGATACAAAGAATCGCGAAAACGCGCAGCAGCAAATCATGAATCACAAAAGTGCACAGACAAACATTCAAAATCGTGAAAGTGTGCAAAATGAACAGTCACAAAGTCGTATGACGCCAGACCAAATCGCACGAGATACGGCAGACAGATTAGAAAACCGAGAAAACTAGCCGATTTTGTCTAGTTAGCCAAGCGTAATTCATGGTGTAAGCAAGTGTTAAAGGGCACAATAATCCCCTATAGTGCTTACAAATAATTTCGGCTAACAGACTCATTTATCATAAGATTCTTCATGAATCTAAATCTTGGTTGTTCAAGCATTATAATTAGTCATGTTTCTAGTCGGGTTTTTTCTGGTCATTACTAGCTAGTCGTTTGAAAAAAAAAAGGAGCTGTTTTTCTTCGTCATTAACGATTTAGACCTAACTTTGTGCATGTATACACTTATATGCAAGTTTGCATACATGAATGCACCCACAAAGTCGAGCTATAGCGCTTAATTGCGTGTTGTTGTTTTTCTAAATTCTAGCAGTAATGAGGTTTTTAATGTTAGTTTTCTCTTGTTAACATGTATGATATATATATATAGACATTTGTTTGTATGCTATTGTTTAAGGTAAACAAGCATTGGTGATTTTTATGGGTAATATCGTTTTGTTCGGATCATAATAATCCAGGAATTTCTGTGTTTGATTTTGATTGTTTAGTGTTAAATGATCAAATGAACAAGTACAGAAAGTGTTCCAAGTTTGGTGTGTTTCAGGTAAACTAGGCATTGTTTTATGTCGATATAGTTGACATGATTGTTTTGTTGTTTTTTTTCTCCAGTTTGTATTAAGTTAGTATAGTCCTTCTTCATGATGATGTTAGGTGTTTAAAAACAAAAAAACAAAAAAAATGGGATGTCATGTATTTAGATCTATAATGTGAACCATGCTGGTACTCTCAGTACTTTGATGTTGTAATACGATCAAGGGAGATAATAAAGGTTATATACTTCCGGTATTAAATGGCGTGGTTATTACAATCTAAACGTTAACTTTTAGTGCACACTATATATATCATGTAAGGTAAGCCTAAGTTTGTTCTGGTATATGTGTCAAAAGCTGGGGAAAATCTGTGTTTGGAGAAATCGTAGTTTATTACTCCTTTTTTTCCGATGGGCAGAAAACGCGAAATGTCTCGAGCGGTTTTGCGATGACGTCAAAAAATGAAGTATAAAATGGTGGCCATTTCACTAAGATTTAAAAGAGTTTATTTCATTGAAAATGAGAGATATATGCTGTTTATAAATGAACTAGACTTACAGAACACGGATTATTGCTTTCGCACATGTACATTATCGATTTTAAACAGTGAGATGCGCGACAATGTGTACCCGTTTACCTCTATACAAGTTGCAAATGTGTGTAGCAAGGGCCAGAAGAAATGTCAAATCACGGTACATACCGGCATCACGCAGTGCATGTTCAGCCAGGTCGGTGTTGGAAATTCATCATGCAACCAAATATTTTTATGTAATTTTCTTCCTTGTTATGCCCTAATAGAATCTAATATGATTGATTACTAGTAAATTCAATGTTTTGGATGACAAAATATTTCGAATATAAGTTTAAATCATCTAGAAGGACGGATATGATATCAAATATTTCGATACGATTCGGTAAAGTTTACGTTATGCCGGTAATTTTGGTAAATTTCAGACAGTTGCGAACGTTAGAATTCTGCTCCTATCAGAGTAAAAGTTTTAAAAATTAAAAAGTACAGTTAGTCTGGCAGTAACGGACTTTAGTGAATAGCGGATAACTTAAACTTCGAGCTGAGATTAGACAACCAAAATGAATTATCATAATTTTTTGAGTTTACCATTTGATGAAATGGTCTTCCAGCTGCAATAATGTGAAATTGTGAGAATATGCATTGAAAATAAGACTTAAATTGACCTTGTTTCAGATGGGGATTATTTTCGGTTTTGTAATTCAACAACCTATCTGCAACAGGCAGATTTATTATGATGGTCATTCCTTTTTCCGGGAAGATAATCTCACCATTCTTTCACGTTATACAGATGTCATTTCTATCACTGTCACAAAGCATATGTTCTTAAACCCACTATGACTACATAAAAAGTATTCAAATACAAGTGCATGTGATTCAGTCAGTAATGGATAGTCCAATAAATTTCAAGAGGACAAAAACAAAAAGGATCAAAGTGTCTTTGTTAATTTGATGTTTTTGTATATGTAGTGTGAACCTAGAATCTTCTTGTCATCTGATAACTTAGAATGTGATTTAATACTCCTTTCCCCTGGGATGTGACTGATACAACTGTTATAAAATACTTTTCATAGTTATTTAATTTTTTTTTTTTATTCAGGAAGAATTAGCTGCTATGAGCTCGGAGAAATTCAAAATATCCTAGTCTGATGTTCGATATAGGAAGACTGGTCTACACAACAGCAACCAGGAGGATTTCAGCCAGACTGTGGAGGTGAATTTCCAGACTGGTGTGAGTGGACATTGTAGGGAGATGGCAACAAAAGCAGAAAAAGTTTGCTGTGGATTAGAAAACTGCGTTTCACTAGAACCCGTAATTGTTGCATTTTATTAGCTCACCTGAGCACGTAGTGCTCAAGGTGAGCTTTTGTGATACCGAGATGTCCGTCGTCCGTGCGTCCGTGCGTCCGTGCGTCCGTGTGTCCGTGCGTCCGTGCGTCCGTGCGTGTGTCAACAATTGCTTGTGAACACTCTAGAGGCTACATTTATGATCCAATTTTTATCAAAATTGGTCAGAATGATTGTCTCAATGAAATCTTGGCCAAGTTCGAAACTGGGTCATGTGGGGTCAAAAACTAGGTCACTAGGTCAAATAATTTAAAAAGTTTGTGAACACTCTAGAGGCCACATTTTGGTCCAATTTTGATGAAAGTTGGTCAGAATGATTGTCTCAATAAAATCTTGGCCAAGTTCGAAACTGGGTCATTTGGGGTCAAAAACTAGGTCACTAGGTCAAATAATTTAAGAAGTTTGTGAACACTCTAGAGGCCACATTTATGGTCCAATTTTGATGAAAGTTGGTCAGAATGATTGTCTCAATAAAATCTTGGCCAAGTTCGAAACTGGGTCATGTGGGGTCAATAACTAGGTCACTAGGTCAAATAATTTAAAAAGCTTGTGAACACTCTAGAGACCACAATTATGGTCCAATTTTTATCAAAATTGGTCAGAATGATTGTCTCAATAAAATCTTGGCCAAGTTCGAAACTGGGTCATGTGGGGTCAAAAACTAGGTCACTAGGTCAAATAATTTAAAAAGTTTGTGAACACTCTAGAGGCCACATTTATGTTCCAATTTTGATGAAAGTTCATCAGAATGATGGTCTTAATGAAATCTTGGCCAAGTTTGAAACTGGTTCACGTGGGGTCAAAAACTAGGTCACTAGGTCAAATAATTTAAAAAGCTTGTGAACACTCTAGAGGCCACATTTATGGTCCAATTTTGATGAAAGTTGGTCAGAATGATTGTCTCAATAAAGATGTTGGCCAAGTTTGAAACTGGGTCATGTGGGGTCAATAACTAGGTCACTAGGTCATATAATTTAAAAAGCTTGTGAACACTCTAGAGACCACAATTATGGTCCAATTTTTATCAAAGTTGGTCAGAATGATTGTCTCAATGAAATCTTGGCCAAATTTAAGACTCGGTCATGTGGGGTAAAAAACTAGGTCACTAGGTCAAATAATTTAAAAAGCTTGTGAACACTCTAGAGGCCACATTTATGGTCCAAATTTGATGAAAGTTGGTCAGAATGATTGTCTCAATTGAAATCTTGGCCAAGTTTGAAACCGGGTCATGTGAGGTCAAAAACTAGGTCACTAGGTCAAATATTTGAAAAACCTTGTGAACACTCTAGCAGCTATATTTATGGTCCAATTTTGATGAATGTTGGTCAGAAGGATTGCCAAAATGAACTCTTGGCCATGTTTGAAAGTGGGTCATGTGGGGTCAAAAACCAGGTCACTAGGTCAAATAATTTAAAAAGCTTGTGAACACTCTAGCAGCTATATTTATGGTCCAATTTTGATGAAAGTTGGTCAGAAGGATTGCCAAAATGAAATCTTCGCCATGTTTGAAAGTGGGTCATGTGGGGTCAAAAACTAGGTCACTAGGTCAAATAATTTAAAAAGCTTGTGAACACTCTAGAGGCCACATTTATGGTCCAATTTTGATGAAAGTTGGCCAGAATGATTGGATTATTTACCATAAGCTTGACTGTCTTAAAATTTTCCAAATTAATTTACTGTTGAAAACCAATAAACGACTTTGAGATACATTTTCCAATTGTTATTATTTTAATTTGCCCAACCAATTGTTACTGTCCCTGCTTTCACAAACCTAAATTTCCTTCATCTTAATTCTCTTTGTCTTGGTGAACATTAACTCAAGAAGACAAATACAATACACATAAAAAAATGTTAACAAGCAAGAGCATTGGCTTAGAGTATTCAATGCAATTAGCACTTAGAAGAGTTTGAAACATACCAACCACTCTGTCTTAAATATACCTCTTTTTCAAACAGAACTCAGGTGAGCGATAAAGGGCCATTATGGCCCTCTTGTTAAACCTTATTTATTTTTGTTATGTTCTCAGCCTATGAGATCTTGTTCTCAGCCTATGAGATCTTGGATAACCTTGTTAAAACTTCTGTCCGATCTCCTTAATAACCTCTACAAAGTATTGGACCTTTCAAAAATCAAGTGTAGTATTTACCAAAAGACATATGAAAAATAAGTTAGGTATGATGTAGGCTATATTATACTATGTTCCCTAGTCTCATTGTTGGACAAGTTTTGAACACTGCTTTGAAGACAGGGCTTGTTACTTAGTGTAAACTTATTAATTCCATCTTGATAGTGAACAATTTCTTACTGCTTAGGTTACTAATACTGGCGCCTGTTGTACGTCAACTTGTTTAATGTTTACGAATTCAAATTGTAAAGCTTTTCATATTTTTGGTTACGAAAATAATGTTCGTTTTCAGCTGGATCCTGGGGCTGATTACTACCCAGCTTCCATTCCAGATTCTTTTCTCAAACATAGGACAAACCAGTTGATTGCAATTTCGCTTGTTGTCAATACACAAACTTATTTGTTCAATAGGAGCAGAGACATAGATTATCTATGTCTCTGATAGGAGTTAAAGATTTCGAAGTCTACGGACATAATCATGGTTAAGTAAAATTTGGCCTCCTACTGTGCAGCACATGATCGATTTCATATCAAATTTATATTTGAAAATGTCTTCTCCCGCACGATTCAATCGTATTTAAACTACTTAAGTTGCTGATGTTACCATGAATTTTATAATGGGTGGACATGCAGTTAAGTGCTGAGACATCAATTTCATAAATAGACATTTAGAATGTGATTTTTTACTCATTCAAAAACTGTTCAATCTGGAATGAGGACTGTCCTATTTCTTCAGTGGAATGTTATAACTTTATTCTTCAGTGGAATGTTAAAACTTTATTTGCCCGATAAGCTGCATAAAAGCCTAATTAAATGGAAGACGAAAACTTGTTGGTGGAAGTGTTTATGCGCTCTCAGTCTACGACAGTCTTACAATCGGCACTATCAGTAGTGATTGTTAATACTTAAGATTATTTCAAATGGTAAAGTTTAAATAATTGAACTTTATTTGTACTAGAATTATGTTGTATTAAAGTTTTATAGATACTGATGCATGTATCAGTTACACAGTGGGGAAAGTTGGTCAATCAATGGTAAAGGGTGCATTAACCCATGCCAGACAGATCATATAGAACGGTAAAATCTAGGGTTTGGATGATATCTTTTGGATGATATCGCGTGTACATTTGGTGACAGGAAAGAGGTGGTATGACATAATGAGTTTTGGAAATGTACCAAGTCATTTGAACATGTTATTGTGTTTTGAAGATGCGCCTTAAAATGTAAGTCTTGCATATGGGGGGAAATGGCATCGGTCAGATCCCTTCAGGGGATGTAAGGGTAAAATATATCAATATTTCTAATCAACAAAAGAAGTTAATGCCTGGCATACTTATTGTGTGGTCTCAGGTATTGCCTTGTTTATGTTGGAGAAATGACCATGATCATAAGCTTTAGAAAGGGATGGGATAATGCTAAATAGTAGCATTGCAAGAGACTTACTAAGGTGCAATGGAGATAACAAATATATATATATATTATCGGACCGATAAAACTTGTAGTTGATTTCCTTGAAACTATAACGAACTATTTCCTTCACCTGTGTTGGATCGGTGATGTTCAGTCCTATGAACACCAAACATATACTTACTGCAACTAGTGTTTAAAAAGTTACTCAAGAAGTATTACGTTGGGTGTTCATCGCTATCTAACACGTATTTACACAGTAGATTTAATGTCAAAGGAATAAAACAACACATTTTGACATAATTAATATTTACTTAACACCTTCATAACAATATGTCGTTGCACAGTGTTTATAGTGATTGAAGAAGGGGTGGGGATAAATAGTTCAAGCTTACTATCATCAATCCTTTACCAGACAACAAAAGGAATCTGTGGGTTTTTTTGCAGACGAGGTTATATACATTTGTCGTAAACCTCGCCTCGGGTAGCGAGTTTTACCGGGTTCGGGCTCTGGATCAAAATTGTCTAACTCGGGTTAAACAATTAGTTAGTCAGGATCACACCACTAGCTTTTAAATTAAATGACAATTAAGGTAGCTAGAGCCTAACAAGAAAAATAACAAAATCTTAAAAGGAAATAATAAAGATTTAATCCCTTAAAGTTACGAGTCAAGTTATTAAACCAAAATGAAACAAAGTGCTTTTCTCACAATGTTTCAAGTTCGGACATAAAGCGTTCAATAAAGTTCAATCAAATATAAAGGATGAATTCACAAAGTCAAAAGATTAACTCTGTCCAAGCCTATCCATTATCATCAATTCCTCATCAGACACCATGAACAAGGAGGATCTGGGTTTTTTTGCAGACGACGTTATACGCATGCAATATTGGTATATTAGGAGCAAGTGGTGCGCTGTGTTTCAAATGATATCAATTCTACAATTCATTCAAATTACGAACCTATAATGTCAACCTATTTACCAAATGTAGGACCTTTATACATGAACTTGAATCAGGCTTCTGTACCGAAATGAAATGGTGCTCATAAGAAGCGTATTTTCAATTAGTCACATTGATTTCAACTCCTTTTTAATTAAGAACTGTAATCTGTTGTTACAACAATTTGTTCCGCCTGTTGATCGCTGAAATTTGGACTTCTAACAGGTGTTCAATGGAAGTAGTCTTTTGGAAAAACTGCTCTTTTACAGACCGTTTCCCTGTGCATTCATATAACTTCCTACAAATACTACAACGAGTACATGCAGTGCATTCACAAACGGGACAATCCTTTTCAAAACAATAATTTGAACTCTGTATTTCACACTTGTCCATTCGATGCGTTAGCAATTGACTTAAATCTTTCTCTCCACAAGATCTCTCATATAGTCGTCTGTGATTGATTTCATAAGGGATCTTCCATATGGAAACAGAATTCTGTCCTACACGTCCACTACGCCTAACTTCTTGCCAGTACGAAAGTACACTTTTGGAAGCCCTCAATGAACGATCACTTCAATATCGGGTACGTTGACCCCAATTACCTACAGAACACGAATGGAGGAGGCAGGCGAACAGAATTCCTTTATTATCCTTTTTTTGTTTGTTTCTTAGTCCTAGAACTGTGAAACATTTCCACGATCCTTCCCCTTGTGGCCTTAATACTGTCTTTGTATACTTGAATCAACAAAAACCTTTCAAAGGAGGTCACACTCACCCAATTTGTCACTCGAGGCAAACCATCCAAAACAAAGACCAAAGGTATTTCAATTTGTGTCAGTATGACAATCAAAGACCATCACATTTGATTATTAAGTAAGAGAGAACAAATTTTGCCGAAAATAAGAAAATTAACGTCGAAACAAGTTTCACGGCATAATTGACCAAGTGCCATCGGCGTTATAGAGCAAAATTGACAGATTAGTCTGATCAGAGACATAGATGTTATGATTGTAATCTATGTCTCTGGTCTGATAAAAAATATTATCTCCATTTAAGTTTTTATTGAAATATAACGGAATACTATCATAATATATCAAGTTAACTTACAAAAGATTAATATGAGGGGGAAAGTGTCCGCCCTCGATCTACATTACAGTGAGGGGACAAATGTGCGCCTAAACCCATTACTTAACAATAATCAAATGTACCGGTTTGTTGCAGACGACTCTAGAAAACATTGTGGAACATGGATAAATTGTTCTTAACGAGCAATTCATCCTTTTCCCACAAAAACATAAATAATCAGATGATGAAAATACTGAGGGAATTATTTTAGTCGAAGTACAGTATCAAGTGCTCACAACTATTGTACTCCTGCCAAACGCGTACAACGTTACTAACAGTGATCGTGTGTAAATTGAGTGTTGGCCTGTTTATCGGACCCATTCGGAACACCTCGGCCATTTCTTAAAATAACCTCGGAAGCAATGGGGAGCCATTTTTGAAAGTAGGTCAGCAACGAAGGGCATGTCCGTTTGCAATCGTATCTACTCGGCACAAGCCGGGGATTGCCGAGAAGAGCCGATTGACAAAATATGAAACAAAGATGTGTTGATATGATCATCTTTAATGAAAAGGGTAAAAAAAACCATTCAATTGTGATAAATAGCCAATTTGTGTGTATCTAAAATACCTATTTAGGGCCTGGGTGCATTTTGCGTTAACCGCCGGAAATAAGGCAAATTACCCCAGGATTTCTGGTGTATTCATGTACTGCCTACGAGGTATATCTACCGACTTGTTACGGGGATTGCCGAGTAGATACGATTATATCGGACCGTGTATAATAACCCAGAGCGAGACCAATCGTATCTACTCGGCAATCCCCGTAACAAGTCGGTAGATATATATTTTAAGAAATGGCCGAGAAATCCGAATGGAGCGAGACTTAGCATCCGGATGTTTCGGACTTTTACCTCAACGTTTGAAAGCACGTTTTATGTGTGTGATTTAAATCAAAGTTTTGGATATTTATACAAAAGTGACACTTTTGAGACTTCACACATCGACAGATAAAATGTTGATCTCCAAATCGGTATGGTTGATTTCATAATCCATTGCATATTCATGGAATGATAGGTGGTCAAACATGCGCAGAAAATATGTGCGCAAAAATCTAACGTAAAAATCACGGTTGACTCTGGACTCGAAGGCGTCAGTCAAAATAGCAATTGCCTTCGAGACCAGTTATTTGGACACACACACACACCCACTCACACACACACCCACACACACACACATACACATACACATACATACACATACACATACACATACATATATATATACACACACACACACACCCACGCACAGAACCTTTGCATTATATTTCTGTTCTGTTTAAAAAACACATAATTTTATGTAGGGGAGACCGGGGTTAGTTGGTCCGTGGGGTAAGTTGGTCCTATGGCATTTCCTGGAAATCGGTTAGACCTATGACGTCAGTTTATAATACGAAATCGGTCTTTTATTACGTCACACTCACAGACAAAAAAATATGTCGATCGAAGGAAAAATGTAGAATTTATGGAACAAAAACCGTTTTAGATCCAAGTAAGTAACTTTCTTGTACCTCTACTATTTTGCTTTTGTTTTTTCTAAGTACCGGAGACCACGCTTATGTTCTACATTTCCTGAAAGCACATCACCTATGGTGTTTAATGGTGCATATTTGCAGTTTCTTAAATCAAATGGCTTTTAAACAGATGAGTACATTTACAGTGCGGTAGGGTCGGGGTTAGTTGGTCCACATGCGACGGGGCAAGTTGGACCGTCGGTCCAACTTACCCCGTAGGTCTGCTTACCTGTTGTTACCTGATTTTTTTAAGTATACCAAACGGATAAGGACTAATTTAAAAGCACTAATTAAAATTTCAGTTTTAATCTTAAGGTCTAAAATTAAGTAGGAGACGCAATTCGTTGGGCAAAATACAAAAACACGAATATATTGTAATAACGACTGTTGGAAAATGAGGATTAACTCACAATTAGAAATTGCTCATTTTCCAATATTTTTTCTATACTGTTGCAGGATGCCACGGAACTACAAACGCAAAAGCAATAGGTGTATATCTCAACAAGCGATAGAAACTGCTATCCGCGAGGTTACTATCCACAACAAGACAGTGTATTCTGTTGCAAGAGATCTCAATATACCAAAAACCAGTCTACTACGATACATCAAAAAGAAACAATATGGATCTCCTGAAAACATGGAGAAGATTGGAGGTTACTCAAAACCACGTCTGGTTTTTAGCGGTACGCAGGAAGCCCAGCTGGCAGCGTATGTTAAGGAATCGGCCAATATATATTTTGGGCTTACACCTCGTAAGGTCCGAAAGCTTGCATATCAATGTGCAGTTTCCTTTAATGTAGAGCACCCAGAAGCTTGGCATCACAACAAACAGGCTGGTCCGGACTGGTTTGCATCATTCTTGAGAAGACACAGTTCGCTATCAGTAAGAATACCGGAAGCCACACGCCTAGCAAGAGCAACAAGCTTTAACAAAGAAAATGTCAACAAATTCTTTACTAAATTAGGTGAAGTACTAGATAGATATCATTTTACAGCCGCACATATCTATAATGTAGACGAGACTGGCATTACCACTGTCCAAAAGCCGCAAAGTATTGTTGCTACGAAAGGATTAAAACAAGTCGGTGCAATCACAAGTGCGGAGAGAGGATCATTGATAACCATGTGTCTTGCTGTAAATGCCATTGGAAACGGCGTTCCACCAATGCTGGTATTTCCTAGGGTCAACTATAGGGATTACTTCATCTCAAATGGTCCACCATGTAGTATAGGCGTTGCAAATAAATCAGGGTGGATGATAGCTGAACATTTCCTAGCCTATATGAAGCATTTCGTTGAACACGCCAGACCTTCTAAAGAAAAGCCCGATCTGTTACTACTTGACAATCATGAATCGCATCTTGATATAAATGTTGTGGAGTATGCAAAACAGAATGGCGTCGTCCTTTTATCCTTTCCTCCGCATTGTTCACACAAGCTTCAGCCACTAGATATATCCGTATATGGCCCCCTGAAGAAAGCTGTAGCGACGCAACAGGATAATTGGATGCGCACCAACCCTGGACATCCAATGACAATCTATGACCTCCCAGCCATATTGCGCGAAGCACTGCCGCAAGTAACAACTCACCAGAACATAGTAAAGGGGTTTGCTGTAGCAGGAATGTTCCCTTTCAATCCACAGATATTCACAGACATGGATTACGCCCCATCCTATGTGACCGACAGGCCTTATGAGGTACCTATCACAGATGACGTGATTCAATCAGGTGCATGTATCGAGGAGAGCAAGAGTGGAGCGCCAGATATTCCAGCAAACGCCAACGTTGTCACAAACATTGACACAGATGAATGGGAACTTATTTCGAGACACTTGGAAATAAAGCAACTGGCGATTGAGAATGTACCTGGAGATGGACACTGCTTGTTATATGCAATTGTCAGAAGTCTTGAAGCACAGGGAATAAAAGTTCTTCCTGTGGAAAAACTGTGTGAACGGCTGCTGGACGAGGTTCAAAATCACCTCCCCTACTATGAAACCTTTGGAACGAATAGCCAAGACATACTAACGGATATAAATAAATATGTTGCAGAAAAGCAATACAACAACAACACTTGTGATCTTATCATGGCAGCTTTATGTAATTCGATGCTCATAACAACCATTGTCACTCGTGTCCATGCCACCCTTATACTGGAAATAACACAGTCCCCTGGACGTCCAGGGCTACCAGCAGACGGATTGCCTACAGTAAATGTTGCTCTACACGGTGACCACTATCGAGCTGTGGTTCCTCTTGCACACGAAAGGTTGATGGAACACAATACTATCAATAATGAAAGTAAGTAGTTTTGAATTTAGATAATGTCGAGACGTCTGCTGTTTTAGGAAATCGAATGATATTGGAGTAAGAGATAATCAAACTGTGTCTAATTTGTAAGTGATAACTATTTTTGTTACTGTCATTATACTTATACTGGTAAATGCGAATTACTCCTTTCAAAATTCAAATTTACAAATGGTTGAGAGGATAAGTTTAACATATTGTAAGAAAATGGGACTATTGCCATATATTTAAATACCACATGAGTCATTCCTAAGATAACGAATAGTGTCTACAGGCATTAATTTGGATACAACTTTAGAATAGTTTCCGCTTAAAAGGGAGTAAATCCCAACTATATCAGACCCTAATCTATTTCAGCTATGTCACAACCCGTTTTGAAATGAAGTTGCAAAATGAAATAAAATTATTTCAAAACGCGTCGCGATGACATAAATTCATTTCAATTTGCTAACAACCCGTTTTGAAATAAAATCGCAAAAATAAACTTATCAAAAATATATTTTATATAAAGATATTAAAACCAAATTGACACATGTGATAACTGAAGTCGGTTTAAGGTATTTTCGACAGTTAATGACCCATTCTGACCGTTGGTGGCCATGAAAGACTTATATAAAAAATGTGTGTAAAAGTTCAATTATCACCTTCTAGTCATGGCAATGCGACTCGTATGTGACTGATTGATGTCTAGGAGTGATTTTCATGAAACTGAGACAGATTTGAACCATATAATGAAGAAAGTTCAAATTGAAAAAAATTTATTTCAAAACGCGTCGTGATGACATAAATTCATTTCAATTTGCTAACAACCCGTTTTGAAATAAAACCTAAAATTGAAATAAACTTACCAAAAATGTATTTTATATAAAGATATTAAAACCAAATTGACAAATGTGATAACTGAAGTCGGTTTAAGGTATTTTCGACAGTCTATGACCCATTCTGACCGTTGATGGCCATGATACCGCTCTCTCAGAGCGCGAAGCGCTCGGAGAGCGGATAACGGTAACATACATACGAGTAACAAGTTATGTTAACACCGGTTATACCATTAGCAAAAAAACAGGTGGCTTCCGGTTTACCTAAAGGAGAAAACTCGGGTTTGCTTCGGGTGTTTCCGGCTTTACGGAATGGACTGGTTCTATCTAAATTTATTTTCAAGCATTACCTTTATCTACCAATATATCTACCAATAGTGAACCATTCCTTGTAAAGAGAAAACTCGGGTTTGCTTCGGGTGTTCCCGGCTTTATGGAATGGACTGGTTTTACATAAATTCATTGCCGCTCATTGAGTTTATTTCCGCCAATCATGAATGAACCATAAACCATTCTATCGAAAAACAAAACACGAACAACAGGATCGGCGCCACCGCTTCAAACTTTAAATTGGACACAGTGTTCAGCTCCTTGAAAGGAAAACGAATCGCCGGTTGTAGGTAAGAGAACTTTTTGTACTCTTTCATTTCGTTATAAAACAGTATATCTAAATAGACCATTTTCACCAAAATTCGTCGTAGAAAAATCGAGATGGCGAGCCCTCGTCACGCCTCGCGGAAGATGCTTCCTCTAAACAAACATCCATCTGAAAAAACGTCTTCCTTTTAAGTAGAACTACAGCATTCATTTTTTTAAGTATTACAGTACATGTTCCCTGCAGTACTAGGCTAGAAAGTGTGTGTTGCCCACAACACTCCACGGTGAAATAAGTGTTTACCTTCTATCGATTCAGTGATTACACCCTGCAGTTTGGCATAATCTAATGTTTATGTAGACGGTCTATGTCATTTTCGCGGTGTGTAAGGAAAGCATTAGGTACACATCGTGTTGTATATGGAATACACTATTATGCTGACCAATAAAGCAACGATGTCAACTCGTCGGTTGCTGACATGGATTATTTGTTATTGTTGGAGCTTTTAAATTGAGTACAAGGTACCTTTTTGACAATTTAATAGCGTTATGGGCCGATAGTTTAAATAACGATGACAGCGTGAATTTCCTTTTCAAAAAATGAAATACCCTGTAAAGTATTTGGTTATATATGTCACCTTATTCGTTTGACAGTATTTTATTTTACTTGATTCAAGTGATAGTATTATTCCCAGACAGTAATTTATTTTACTTGATTCAAGTGATAGTATTATTCCCAAACATTGAATTATTCTTGCAATTGATAATTTTGGCCCAAGGGTTTATGAAAATAGATCCTTAGTTGTTTTTTCTTTATTTAACAGAATGCATGATGGTTGGAAATATGACGATTTCAAACAAGCTTCAAAAGAAGAGATGATGCAGACCTGCATAAACATTGACTCTGTTTTATATTACAAGTTACCAAGTAAGTACATAGTCTTTCTCAGGCCACTTTGAACTTTTCAAACATAAGTGTCATAAACAAAGAAGATTCTTTTGAAAGCAATATAACAAAGAAGCAATCTCTCAAATGTCAAAGCAGTTTTTCTCTTTAATTCAAACATCTCTCATTAGATTATACTATAGATAACAATGTCAGCATGAATTTCCTTTTCAAAAAATGAAATACCCTGTAAAGTATTTGCATGGTAATATATGCAACCTTATTTGTTTGGCAGTATCTTATTTTACTTGATTCCAGTGATAATATAATTCCCAAACATTGAATTTTTCTTGCAAGTGAGATTTTTGGACCAAAGGTTTAGGGTAATAGATGCCTTAGTTGTGTTTTCTTTATTTTACAGAATGCATGATGGTTGGAAATATGACAATTTCAAACAAGCTTCCGAAGAAAAGATGATGCAGACCTGTATGAACATTGACTCTGTTTTATAGTACAAGTAAGTAGATCTACATGTATATTCTTTCTCACATCCCTTTGAACTTTACAAACATAAATGTCATAAACATAAAAGATAGTGGTGAAAGTGGTGGACTCAGAACTCGAGGGGGGCAGGGGCCAGTCCCACCAAGACCTCTTGTTTCGTGGGAATGGCCTTTGGCAAATCACTTCAGAGCCCTAGCCTAGTACTTGGGTATCCAGGAAAGCTGCTCCAGAACTGAAAAATGTAGGTACGGCACTGATGGAGAGGACCCATATGGGACCTGTGTCAGTTAATGACTCTAATATAAATCTAATTATATCAAAGGAGCAATCTCTCAAATGTCAAAGTGGTTATTCTCTCTAATTCAAACATCTCTGATTGGATTATAGCATAATAATATAATATGATATGCAGCACAGTATTCAGGAAACAAGCAAGTTTGACAAAGGTTGGAATTCTTAACATGTCCTCCTTATATTACTTTGTTTTTCAAAAAAAAATAGTTATACATTTATAAACGTTGATGAATTTGGTGTTACTCACAATTTGTAATTGACTTTTCCTTTGTTCTTTTTTGAAAACCTTGGTTTGACAGACAATGAAAGCTAATAAATCAAGACAGGTTGAAATATAGATTGTTATCATCAATCAGTTCTTTTTTTCCTGTTAAATTACTGCTTCAATTGATTACCATGGGTAAAGAATTATTTCAAATGTTACCAATTAAGAATAATCAGTCAGTTAGATGTAGCCAGTATTGGCAAAAGATTGATATTTTTTATTTTTCTCTTTTAACAGCCAAAACTGATGACTTACTGATAGAGTAAGGAAGAGGTAACAACATCAAAATATGCTTGAAGATCACATGGATTTGGTACAATAAAAAACGGATGAAGATTTACATGGACGCCTGATTACCCTAAATCTGTTGATATGTTTGACTCATGAAAAGTTATAAAGTTTAGTTTTCTCTTCAAAAGACTTTCAAGGATAGTGTTAAGTGTTATTTGGTACTGATAACATCAAATGACAATAATATAGAAAAACTGTGATGGACTATGGAATATTCTATATTGATAACAATGTCACATATGTCTTATGGTACTTATTTTCTTTTCTTTTGTTTCAAGAAGCCTTCAAAAATTTAACTTAACCCTTTCCCAAACAACAAAATTTCGACTGTCACAAATTGAAAGAGTTTGCAGACGACATTTCAAAATGTGATGAAATTGAACAATATTCTTCAGGAAAAGCAGAAAACCTTGTGGGAATAGATAAAATTGCTCGTTGCGATCAATTTCTCCTTTTCCCACAATGTTTTCTAAAGTCATCTGCAACAAAGTCGTCAAATGTCGTTATTGTTTGGGAAAGGGTTAATCAAATTAATGAGACAAAAAGCATGCCCATACTATATTAAGACAACTTAGTCAGCCTGCAGGATACCAGTAGAAGACAGAAACTTGTCATTACTTTAATTTCTTTTCTAACAATTGCATGTTTATGAAATTTTTCAATGAAACAAAGATGGGAGTTTAGTTTACATTTTAAGCATACATCAGTGTAAAGTTATTGTTTCTTTCAGTATCCATGGTAAACCCCTTGATTTTCAACACAATTTTTAATCAATTATGGCAAAGGGAAATTGGCTCAGAGAGCACATTTTCCTTGTCACAATTGGTCTATTCATTTGTCAAAGAAATTTTTAATTATATCTGTTTTTGCTTAAAATTTCAAACAATATTTGGGAAAAAATGGATACTATTAACCCAAATGACCCTTCTTCATCACCAAATGACATGTTGTTGGTTCTCATGATGATTTAACCCTTTCCCAAACAACAAGTTTTTGACTGTACCAAATTGAAAGAGTTTATAGACGACATTTCAAAATGTGATGAAATTGGAAAATAATCTTCTGATAGGCCAGAAAACATTGTGAGAAAAGGAAAACATTGTGGGAAAAGGAAAAATTGCTCGTCACAAGCAATTTCCCCTTTTCCCTCAATGTTTTCTAAAGTCATCTGCTACAAAGTGGTCAAATGTCGTTATTGTTTGGGAAAGGGTTAAACCAGTACCTACAACACATAATTTTGTGAAAAAAGAATCTATGATTTCATGCAGAGACAGACTTGTGGTTCAAATATTGTAGTTTGGTGGTTCTGACATTGCATGAGCAGTTTGTCCTTACATGATGAATGTCTCATTGATGAAAGGCCCTCATACATAGCCCAAGCAAGCAAAACATATACCGTTATAAAACATATACCATCAAAAGCGTTTAACAGGAGTCTACAAGGAGACTTATCCTTTTACTGAGACCTATCTAAATGTGACAAAGATGACAGCTTTGTTACAAAATGAGTACTTGCTCCCCAAAGTAAGCCAATTCTTATCCTTCCGCAAAGTTGTACTCTGAATTGAGATTGAAACACATATTCATTAATATGTAAGTTTTTCACAAAATCCATGCCATTGAGTTGAGAGAGCGGTCTAGAGGCAATGCCTTAGTTCATATTAGACTTACATAAAAATGTGTGTAAAAGTTCAAATATCACCTTCTAGTCATGGCAAAGCGACTCGTATGTGACTGATTGATGTCTAGGAGTGATTTTCACGAGACTGAGATAGATTCGGACCATATAATGAAGAAAGTTCAAATTGAAATAAAATGATTTCAAAACGCGTCGCGATGACATAAATTTATTTCAATTTGCTAACAACCCGTTTTGAAATAAAATCGCAAATTGAAATAAACTTACCAAAAATGTATTTTATATAAAGATATTAAAACCAAATTGATACATGTGATAACTAAAGTCGGTTTAAGGTATTTTCGACAGTTAATGACCTATTCTGACCGTTGATGGCCATGAAAGACTTACATAAAAAATGTGCGTAAAAGTTCAATTATCACCTTCTAGTCATGGCAATGCGCTTCATACGTGACTGATTGATGTCTTAGAGCGATTTTCATGAGACTGAGACAGATTTGAACCATATAATGAAGAAAGTTCAAATTGAAATAAAATTATTTCAAAACGCGTCGCGATGACATAAATTTATTTCAATTTGCTAACAACCCGTTTTGAAATAAAATCGCAAATTGAAATAAACTTACCAGAAATGTATCTTATATGAAGATATTAAAACCAAATTGACACATGTGATTACTGAAGTCGGTTTAAGGTATTTTCGACAGTCTATGACCCATTCTAACTGTTGAAGGCCCTGATAGACTTACATAAATAATGTGTGCAAAAGTTCAAATATCACCTTCTAGTCATGGCAATGCGCTTCATACGTGACTGATTGATGTCTAGTAGTGATTTTCATGAGACTGAGACAGATTTGAACCATATAATGAAGAAAGTTCAAATTGAAATAAAATTATTTCAAAACGCGTCGCGATGACATAAATTTATTTCAATTTGCTAACAACCCGTTTTGAAATAAAATCGCAAATTGAAATAAACTTACCAAAAATGTATTTTCTATAAGGATATTAAAACTAAATTGACACATGTGATAACTGAAGTCGGTTTAAGGTATTTTCGACAGTCTATGACCCATTCTGACCGTTGATGGCCATGATAGACTTACATAAAAAATGTGTGTAAAAGTTCAAATATCACCTTCTAGTCATGGCAAAGCGACTCGTATGTGACTGATTGATGTCTAGGAGTGATTTTCATGAGACTAAGACAGATTTGAACCATATAATGAAGAAAGTTCAAATTGAAATAAAATTATTTCAAGACGCGTCGCGACGACATAAATTTATTTCAATTTGCTAACAACCCGTTTTGAAATAAAATCGCAAATTGAAATCAACTTTTCAAAAACGTATTTTATATAAAGATATTAAAACCAAGTTGACACATGGGATAACTGAAGTCGGTTTAAGGTATTTTCGACAGTCTATGATCAATTCTTAACATAAATGGCCATAAAAAACTAACATAGAAAATTTGTGTTAATCTTCAATTATAACCTTTTAGTCATGGCTATGTGACTTGTATGTGTCTGAATTATGTCCAAAATTAATTTGATGAAACAGAGTCAGATTTATAACATATTATGAACAAAGTCCAAATTGAAATAAAATTATTTTAAAACGCGTCGCGATGACATAAATTTATTTCAATTTGCTAACAACCCGTTTTGAAATAAAATCGCAAATTGAAATAAACTTATCAAAAACGTATTTTATATAAAGATTTTAAAACCAAATTGACACATGGGATAAATGAAGTCGTTTTAAGGTATCTTCGACAGTCTATGACCCATTCTGACCGCTGATGGCCATGATAGACTTACATAAAAAATGTGTGTAAAAGTTCAAATATCACAATCTAGTCATGGCAATGCGACTCGTATGTGACTGATTGATGTCTAGGAGTGATTTTCATGAGACTGAGACAGATTTGAACCATATAATGAAGAAAGCGCAAAATGAAATAAAGTTATTTCAAAACGCGTCGGGATGACATAAATTTATTTCAATTTGCTAACAACCCGTTTTGAAATAAAATCGCAAAATGAAATAAACTTTCCAAAAATGTATATATATCTTTTTATATAAAGATATTAAAACCAAATTGACACATGTGATAACTTAAGTCGGTTTAAGGTATTTTCGACATTCTATGACCAATTCTTAACATAAATGGCCATAAACAACTAACATAGAAAATTTATGTTCATCTTTAATTATAACCTTTTAGTCATGGCAATGCGACTTGTATGGGTCTGAATTATATCCAAAATTAATTTGATGAAACAGAGTCAGATTTATAACATATTATGAACAAAGTCCAAATTGAAAAAAAAAATATTTCAAAACGCGTCGCGACGACATAATTTTATTTCAATTGGCTTACAACCAGTTTTGAAATAAAATTGCAAATTGAAATAAACTTGTAAAACCTGAATAATATTTTTAGATATCTTCCCAAAACTGATAAATATGAAGACCGAAGTAATTAGAAGGTATTTCCGACAATCTATGACCCATTCTAAACATTGAAGGCCATGATAGACTGACATAGATAATCGATATCCATGTTTAGAAATTAGCTTCTATGCGTGCAAAATGTAAATTGTATGTGTCTGAATGAGGGCTAGAAGTTAGTTTCTTGAAACTGAGATGCATCAAATATTGTTCATGAAAGAATGTTCAAATTGAAATAGAAGAATTCCAAAACGTGTCACGTTGCCAAAAATCTAATTCAATTTGCTCACAAACCCGCATTGAAATAGAATCGAAAACTGAAATTAACTTATGAAACCTGTATCATATATCAACATATCGACTCCAGGCTTGCACATGTGATAACTGACGTTAGTTTTATGTGTTTTCGACAGCCTTTGAGCCATTCTATACATTGATGCTCGTACGGAACTATCATGAAAATTTTGTGTAAATGTTCGAATACCACATTATATTCGAGGTAGTGTAATCTGTATGTGTCTAAATGGTGCCAAGAAGTGAATTTCATGAAACTGGGATAAATCCTAAGTTTATCATGAAAGACTGTTAAAACCGAAATAAAATGCGTTCCGATGATATAACTTTATATCGATTTTCTTTCAATCCATTGTGAAAAAAGACTAATGTTTAGAATAATATGTATGAACAAGATGGCCTCGCAAATGACGGCTCAGGTAGTTTTGCCCTTTTCATCTTTTTTTACCAATGATAGCCATATTGTAAATCCCGCATGAGTTGGCTATCAACTTGCCGGTTCTGGTGGCATATGATAACCCATGCTTTAAAGCGGCGTTACGGCTAACACTCGGCAGAGAAATCGCAGTGTTTTAGGTCTTTAGCCTGTGGCGCGGTCATCTTGTTCGGACATAAGATTGTAAGCATTGGTCGTGTTTTCATCGCCTGTGTAACATTATTGGATAAACGTTGTTACAGGTAACAACGAAAACCAGTCCAAAGTAGTCAAAGTACACAGATAATGTCTGCAGTTTTCTGTTCGGGCAAAGCCTGCCACATAACGGTCGAAAAATGCATGGAAAGTTGTTTAGCCTTTTTATTTTCATTTTTTAATACACTCTTTAGCAATTTCAAAGTATAAATGATAGCCTTCCACTGCTACTTTCCTTTACCTTTTTTCCTAACCTATTTCCTTAAAGTTCTGAGTTAAATGTTATTGAAAAATCAGTGAATATCTGATACTTCGAAAGGTTTGTCTTTAAGAGTGCAAACTACACTTCAAGTGAAGTATACTCTTTACACTGGGTTCAAACCTTCAATTCAAATACTTTAATTACAGAAATTTTCAGATCAGAATATGGACACATTTTTTTATCCAGCCACTTTTCGTTACATCCCCAATACTTTTTGATATTCTGAAATATCTTTGCTCTCCTTTGCGTTGTACCATAAAGTTTGTTTGGAGGAGAAAGAATATTACCTGCTGTCATTATGTAACCCAAAGCTTGTGTGTGGTGCATACGTGTAGTATTGAAAACAACAAAGAAATGACAATTATTTTGACATTTTGGGTGACATTTATTCTATGGGGTATTTCTTTTGTTCATGAAACTAAATATGAAACCTTGAAAAGTGGAACAAACTTCGAGTGTTTATTTTTCAAAAGATCAATGTTTAAAAATAAAGAGAAATGATTATCGAAAACTACATAGTTTGTTTAGAAAATTTCTTTAAAAAAATAGATTAGTGACGTAACTTTTATTGTCAAACATGTTACGTCGTAATTAAATATCCATAACACAATAGTATTGATGATGCTCGCATAAAACACTGCGTTGTTACGTTGCGCAAAACATATAAAAGTAATCCGTTGAGGAAACAATATGCTGAGAACACTGAAACCCCCCGAAAAACGACCAACCTCATATGGGGGTATTAGGGTTGTCAAATATGTTACGTCGTGAATAAATGAAAAGAGACCGATTGTTTCAAATAACTGTGTATCGTATAGTGAAAAGCTAGTGTTTATTTTTTCTTTGGATATAAACGCCCGGAAGTTTCAATTCGCGCCAATTTTGACCTTGTTTTTATGGAGATGGCAGGGGAAGCAAACAAGCGGGGGTAAGTTTAAATTTTGTTACGTCACGAGTAAAGAAAAACTGTACTTATTTTTATTATAAGAGCAACAAAGCCATGCTTCCGAGCCGACATTATTATCCCTGCACCTAAGATCATGTTGTTCATGCAGAAAACGGCGATATTTATGTAAAATTGATGACGCATTAACGATCTTGAGTACCCCACCCATCGTCACGCCATGCCGATGTTAACCTTCGATAAATACATATTGTGCGGACGGGCTATTGTAAAGATGACCGAGTTGAATTAGTTCATGTTCAGCTTATACGTCTATTGAATGCATTTATTCCGAAACATGACTAGCATTTATGACCGAATACGGATAAATGATTTAAGATGTAACAGGGACAACACGATTTTGAAGAGCTTGCTGTGTCACTGTTACATCTCGTACTCTTTTATCACGATAAAAGAAGAGTTTCCACCGATAGCTGTCTTAAAGATGATTTCTTTGAATACATTTTTTTTAAATTTCTTATTGAGCGATATTACATATATTTTTTGTTGATGAAGATAATTCTAAAACAAAGCAAATGCCGAGATGTAACTATGACCCGATCACTTTGCGCCATGTTGCAATAAGCGTTCATTGCTTGTGTCCATCGTTACATCTTATCTTAAATCAGCGCGCTAGGCTTGTTGAAATTAAAAAGAGTAATATTTAAAATAATCCTCAACGTTTGTAAATTCTTTAACAAGACGGTACAATAAATAATATCATTTTGGGAAGAGGATGCGATCAAATTACGTCCTTTTGTTGTAATGACGTCTACTTTTTACGTCAATGTTACTCAAATATCCAGGAACAACATTTATTTAGAGTCCAAGTTACATCCTCCAAACCCTCTCTGTATGTATATTGATGAGTACTATATATCGGAGAAAATTTAACTTTTTCAAGGTAAAGGTTATTTGTTTTCTGTTTATTAGAATTATACATGAAGCAGATACAAACGTTTTTAAGTAGAAATTATTAAAAATCTATTACATGACGTAACTTGACACAAATGTGTGTTGTCCCTGTTACTCTATGTAAGGTAAGGCAGATGCTTATAGTTTCCAAATTACGTATCGTACTTCACTATTTACAAGAAATAATGCAGTTTGCATTTTCATAGTAAAGATATTTAATTCTCGTAATTAATCTTTCGAACATGGTGCACTGATATTTCTTTTATTTTGTCATTTGCAGTTGAAACATTATTTAAACTAAAACAAATGTCAAAGATGTAACCATGACTCAATCATTTGTGTCCAAGTTACTACAGCTGTAATAGTGCTTGTGTCCATAATAACATCTTGCCTGAAATCATTGTGCCAATGCCCTTAAAAGAAAAATTTGTAAAAGCTACAATGTTTTCCATTTGAACCCAATTATAACCAATCTTTTTTAAAGTTACGCAACAATTTAGATTATCTTTGGAACAGATTGTGGTCACATTATGTCATTTTTTAAAATTGTCATCAAGTATTGTTGTCCATGTTACTCAGGTTATTCAGAAGCATCCTCATATTATGTCCAAATTACATCTTGACTAAAGTATGTGTGCTGATATTGTTGAAAGCATTATTTGTGAACATTTAAATCTGAAGATAGAGGCTGTACGTCTGTGGTATATGTCGGAAATGTATATTTGCATCATAATCAAGTGATTAAGAGCAAACTCCATTTAATAAATGTTTTATGATGTAACTTGACTCAAACTTGTGTTGTCCATGTTACTCGTGTTAAAGTAAAGCAGATATTCAATGCGTCAAAGTTACATCTCGTTCATTATTTTTAAAACTTGAAATAATTGATTGGTCTGCTCCATGTAAAGACACATTCAAATATTACTTTGTTGAAAATGTTGCGCTGAATTCAGTCTTATAAGTCAGTTGCCTATGAAACATAGCTTTAATATGAAAAACAAGGACGAGATGTAACACTGACCCAACCGTTTGTCTCCGTGTTAGCACAACGATAAAGTACTGGAGTCCACTGTTACATCTTATTTAAGATCAGTTGGTTATGTTTGTTGAAAATATAACAGAACATGAAAAATAGCATTAATGGCTATCATCTGAACCTCCTTGTTCTTCATCTCTTCAGGCAAAATGGCGACAAATTAGAATGTTTGAGAAACCGATGTGTTTATATTATATCTGTTGATGTAACTGGACAAAATATTTTGTCGTCCACATTACTCACCTGAAACAAAAGCAGCTTCACGTTATATCCTTATTGCACCTCTATAAATTATTGTACAAACAAAACAAATTAAAATGTCCATATTTCCTTCCGGTTCAGATTTAAATGTAACTATATACACAATCAAAGTACTGATAGTACTGAAAAACCTGTGGAATCAAAAGCAAAAAGCAATGTGACAAAAGGAGAAATTGATTGGCAGAAGCAATTTCTCCTTTTGTCACAATGCTTTTAATCTCTTCACACGCCATACAAGCGGATCTGAAGGATTTTTCACATTTTAACAAAGCATGTTTAAAGTCGTCTGCTCCAAGATAAAAAAGGTCTACAATTTGTAAATGCTAAATTGTAAAGAGCTAAGAAACTGTAATGTATGTTGACAGTTGAAAATGTTGTTGGTTAATTGTTATCGCCCCTGTCACTACCAGAGGTCAGTATTCACTTGCAACCAGCAACTTTAGTGGAAAGCGGTATTATTAAACCTCTGAAGATCCCCACAGGTTTAAAAAGGATCAAATATATATACAATATGTTTGTGTCAATGTTTCAACTTGTGTTCACATCCTATATTGTTATGCCCGACTAATGGCACTTGCTTCCGTCTTTCAGCAAGTTCTTGGGGCACTATATCTCATATAATTTACAATATTTCTGACAAGACCCTATTGTTAATACAATATCAATCCTCGTTCTGTGATATTCTGTTTAAAAAAGAATTCCAGTACATCCATGCATATAAATTCCAATATGGACTACACACATCCTTAAAAGGATGGTTCGTAATTGAGATAAATACATTCTTAAACGCATTTGGACGTACATTTTCCACTTAAATTGCTCTTGTTAACTATTGACATCATGCAGACGAGCTTTGTAAAAATGTAAAAAGCTTTAGTTTTGACGTGAATAGATTGAAAAGCATTATGGCAAAAACCCTAAGTTGACATGACTGTTCGTTGGAATCATCTTCCTTGAATGGTACGTTTGTACTGAGGGGTCGAAATGGTGAACTGAATCTCTCTTCGTCCGCAGAGTGTGCTAAGAGAGAATAATTGTCCACCTGAGTTCATACACAATCCGTATTGTTTAATGGTCCTTTTGTTAATGAACTGGTCAGTACTTTTCTGTTATCTTGTTATCCATTCAGCTATTCCTTACGTGTAAAGATTAAAAGAAAGAATGAAGATGAGTACACAGAAGAGGCCAAGATGAAGAAGATTAAGATTAAACGACGTGAAAGCTATGAAAGGTGGAAAAAAACACTTAAAAATGATCCAGATAAATTAGCAAGATTCAGACAAGAAGATTCAGCAAAACATAAACAAGCAAGACGTGCTATGAATGATGAACAAAGGAACGTATACAACGAAAAAGTCAGGGAGAGAATGAGAAGATATAGGGAACGGAAGAGGATGAACGAAGAGAACGCAACAAAAAAGAAAACAAGAAACCAAATTCAAAAACAACGTCAGTATTGGAGGGAGAAAAAAAGAGAGTCTCGTTCACAGATGTCAGAAGAACGCAAACTATTAGAAAGAGATAGAAGAAGACAGAAGTACCTCCCAGCCAGCAAATGATATGGGACCCATATGGGTCCCATATGGGCACCCATATGGGTCCGATGTAGGCAGCCCATCCGGGTCCCATCTGGGTTTTGCAACAATGAATCACATGGGTCCCATATGGGCTAGTCTGGGTTAGCCCGTATTGAGCCAATATGGGTCCGATATGGGCCCCATCTGGGCTGCCCGTATTGAGGTAATATGGGTCCGATATGGGCCCCATCTGGGCTGCCCATATTGAGCCAATATGGGTTGCACAAATATGGGTCCCACCTAGGATGCCCCAATGTGGGTGTTATCTGGGATGCCCAAATATAGGCGTCATCTGGGGTGTCCCTATCGGACTGATCAGGGTTCAACCTGGGCTGCATTCATTTGAGCATTACATTTCGGGTAGGTCTGTGAAATGGGGGCCAAAAAACAATTATATGACTTCTACAAATGTCAGGCTTGTTAAGAGACAAAAAGTGCCACTCTAGATCAGACATTGCATTCTTTGTAGTAATTTTAAATTTAAAATATGCAGGCATTTACACAAAACAGATTTCTTACTCTATCAGCAGAGCACTATGATAATGGCCGAGAACAGCTGCCTATATGAAACTTTCACCTGGCCCTATGAAGCCCTTATTTTCGTAGATGACATCAAATATGTATATATGTGATGTGAAACACATATTCATGTACATTTCAGCATTGAATGTTTAATCCATTACCAAACAATAACGACATTTGACCACTTTGTTGTAGACGACCTTAGAAAACATTGTGGTAAAAGGAGAAATTCTTCGTGAGGAGATTTTTCCCTTTTCCACAATGTTTTCTGCCCTATCAGAAGATTGCTTTCCAATTTCTTCACATTTTGAACTGCCGTCTGCAAACTCTTTCAATTTGGGAGTCAAAATATTGCGGTTGGTAAAGGGTTAAGTTATCAAATATCTCTTCAGATGCACTACACTTTACAGTATAAAAAGTAAATATCAATCTCCTAAAATAGCTAGTTTAACACAGAAAATGATTTCCATCTTTTTAAACTACATTACACATGTAACAATATGGTATATAAATATACTGCCATGGAAAAATTGAGTACAAAAGCAAAAATTGTGTGAGAATTAAATGCTTAAGTTTGTTTTTGAATTCTTGCGCAGTTTTTCGCTGTGGTCGCCCCATCTGGTTATCTGCTTCGCCACTCCGACCGACATCGCCAACCTGACCGACCTCGCCACCCCGACCGACATCGCCACCCCGACTGACATCGCTGGTCTGACCGACCTCGCCACCCCGACCGACATCGCCACCCCGACTGACATTGGCTTTCTGGCTGCCTTCGGCTTTGATGCTCTCACAGACTTTGGGATTGGTATCATTAACGTCTTTCTCTTGTTTGTCTGCCATTGGTGTGACCTCAGGACACTCAATTGGATAAAGCAAATTTAAGGATCGTCCAAAAATATTTCCACTCGAGACCAGTACCTTGGCTGAGCGAATTTGTCCATCGTAACTTGGGATAAGGTCACAAATTCTTCCCATTCTCCATGTTCCCCTAGGCAAATCATCGTGTATAAGGACCACGTCTCCTATATTTGGTGTATAACATGACTGTTTTCTTGGTGCTTTAAGTTTATTCTTGAAGCGTTCTCTTAGACTTAATAGGTAGTCTCTTTTCCATAGTTTCCAAAACTGGTCAAGTAATCTTTGTCCTTTTTTCCAACTTAGTAACAGAGTTTTTGCTGATGATTCAAATGGATCATAATCTTGGTCATCATTAATGTCACATTCGGGAATTCCTAATTTTGGGTTTAATGTTAAGAAATGTGCTGGTGTAAGAGTCAATGACGAGTTTATGTCTTCGCCTACATATACTATTGGGCGTGAATTTACTACAGCTTCGACTTCACTAATATATGTCAACAGCTGTTCATTGGTCAAACACACCTTTCCGATCGCCTTACGTAGACACCTCTTCACCAGACCGACGAGTCTTTCATACGCTCCTCCCATCCAAGGCGCCTTTTCAACAATGAATTTCCACTCAATTCCCAAATTCGCTATATATGTTATCACATCAGCATCGTCCAGAACTTCTCCCCATATTTTGTCCACTACTACACTGGAAACTTTGAATTGCGACGCATTGTCACTAAGAACATTACAGGGTGTTCCCCGCCTCGCGATGAACCTTCTAAATCCTAGAAGAAATTGTTCTGCTGACATGTTTTGAATCACTTCTAAATGAATGGCTCTTGTTACCATACAGGTAAATAGGCATACCCAAACTTTCTTTGTGTTAAAATGTGTCTCAGAAGGAGTTTTCACATATAAAGGTCCCAGGTAATCCAATCCTGTACATGAAAATGGTGTTGATTTTGTCACACGTTGTTTTGGTAATTGTGGCATACTTGGCATTTTGAATGGTCCTCCTTCATAACGACGACAAATGCCACACTGATTTAATACACTTTTTAATGCTGCGCGACCCTGTGGAATCCAATATTGTAGTCTGATCTGACTCAAAGTTTGCGAAATGCCTGCATGTAGTAATTGTTTATGGGTTCTTTCAATAATGAACTTTGTGAACTTGTCATATTTTTTCAACAGTAATGGATGTTTCGTCGCTTAACATAGCTCTGCGTTATCCAGTCGTCCCTGACAACGTAGTAGTCCCTGATCATCCATGTAAAGTCCTAGCTGTTTTGTCGTGCTGTTTGGTTTACCACTTTTCATATCACTAATTACGTCAGAGTAATGTTTCTTTTGGACATATCGAATCCAAAGATTTTCCGCCTCTTTCAGTTCTTTGGCTGATGTTTGTTGGTTTGAGTTCAAATTTAGTCCTTTTCTGAGTTTTCTCACAAATCTTAGTACAAGAGCTGTTACTCTTAAAAGTTTTGTAAGAGATGAAAATCGTTCAATTTGTATGTTACCAGGTGGGTCGATTTTCTCTTTCACTGTCAATAAGCTACAGTCACTGTATTCAATTTCTGTGTGTTCTTCACTTTGAACAACTGGGTTTGTGGTTATGATTTCGTCACCGGTTTCAGTTGAGTGATTTTTTAGCCCATTTGATACCGACCACTTCACTGGTTGTTGGGTGAGCCAGTCTGGCCCATGCCACCATTGTTTATCATCTGCTAGGATGTCTGCATTTGTTCCTCTGCTTGCAACGTCCGCTGCATTGTCCTTTGATTTGACGTGATAAAATGTTATGTTGTTATGTTGTTTGATTTCTTTAATTCTATTTTGAATAAATGTTGACAATGGTTTCTTTGTATTAATCCACTGTATTACACACTGCGAGTCTGTAAACAAATGGATTCTTTTCACTGGGATGTTAATCTGCTTCTTCACGAAGTCAACACATCTGGCACCTATTACAACAGCTAATAGTTCCATTCTTGGTATGCTTAATCCACTCTTCGGCGCCACACGTACTTTTGCATATACAAGATCACTCTTGAACGTTGATCCCTGTTTTTGATAAATGTACACTGCTGTAGCATATGCATATTGAGATGCATCGCAGAAACTCAATAGTTCATATTGTACATCACCGCTCATCCCAATGTATCGTGGTATTTTTATTTCATTGAGTCTGGACAGATCATGCTTTATTTCATTCCACCGTTCCCTTTGGTCACTTTCAAGCTTTTCATCCCAATCCATGCCCTTTTTCCACAGTTCTTGTAGAAGTAACTTGCCTTTGAGAACTACTGGATTGAATAACCCAAGTGGATCAAACACTGAAGCAATTTGACCAAGGATTTCTCTTTTTGTGTCCATTTTTCCATTCTGCTTTACATTTGACTGTAGAGAGATTTTATCTTCAGTGGAATTCCAAAACATTCCAAGCACTTTCATGTTTTTATTTTTGGCATGATCTGAAACCGGGATACTATTCATGACTTCTTGACTGTTAGACATCCACTCTCTTAAGTTCATAGATGCTATTTGTCAACCGTTAGATTTATGAATGACAATGTAAACACCATTGCTTGGTAAAAGAAGAGCAATGAAAAGGATTTACGATTTCTCATATACGATAATGTAAACATCCTCATTGAAATTGTGTCAATGTTTACGATGACAATACAACAGACTGCTACAGTCGTTTATCCCATATCTGGCAAAATGACTTTATGGACTAGTCAAAATAAGGGCAGATATCTTCCAGCCCAAGTGCTAGTAAATAAAGTAAGTAATCCAAGTTAAGTAGATCCATTGAAAGGTTAAGAAAACATTCCAGTTCAAACAACAGGTCAAAAAAACAGTCACAAGTAGTTTGTAAAATTAACCGATCAACAGACTTTTCCTTTTCGAATAATTCGTTTAGTATTGTAATCACTTACAAATATCTCAACTCAAGGAGTTATAACTATGTAATAAAGGTCACAGAATTAGAAACAACCCATGGTAGAGGCTATATATGCATTGACTCAAATTAACACATGTCTTAAAGAGACTTACAAAACATATGATTAACATACACAGCCAATCAAGTGACAACTAATGCTCAGCAACTGTATTTCTTTCGAAAAATTGAACATTTTATGGAAATACACATGCTTATTTACTATGTGACACCTTAATGCGACTTGCAAAAAATATACTCATATCAAACAGCTCCTGTTGGTGTTTATATGATCAGATTAAATCCTATCTTACTTATGCATGCCCCTAGAACAAATATTTTCCTTTGAACCAAGAAAAATGGGTCTTCATCTGCAAATAAATGATTCATTTCCCTATGTGTACCACAACAAGAATTATCTTACTTCCTATCAATACAAAAAATTCTGCAAATCACATTATTGATTTATTAATTTATTTTAACTGATAAAAATTCATTAGACATCAAACTTTCTATGCACATTCAGGGATAAATGAGTTAAACAAGATCAATTTTTTCTGAAAACATTCAGGCATGAATAAGTAAGCTTTAAATAGTGGTAACTATACTACACAAACGAGTTTCACAATCAATAGAATCAACTCTGAGGGGTTTTGTCAATAAGTACTGTTAGAATTATATATTTAAACATTCAAACTAAAAATTATCATATGGAATATCATCTTTTATAAGTTGTATTGGCTGAATGAGTTTCACACAAGCATGGCTCTTTAATATCATAAATATATATATATGTAGATATTATGCCCTCTACTAATATTCATATTTTTTCTACTCTCAAAATAGCAAATCATAATGACAATCCTTGCATGGGGAGACAGGGAAGATTCTGATCTTTGACAAAATCTAACAAAATAATGCTAAGAGCTGTCCGAGCAGGGTCTACTTTTTTGCCATAACCATAAACTATAACTTGTATAAACTAAAAAAATAAATAAAACATTAAACAATAGCAAAACAATTAAATTCAATCTTGTTTAAGGACTAGAATAGACATCAATATAAATGACTAAAACAGTGAAACAAAGGCCCTGAAAACAAAGGTCCTGCACAATCATTCACAATCAAACATATTGTAAAAAGCATAACATAAAACATTTTTTTTGCATAATTTATTATTTTGGTTTTAATAGCAACTATCCTGTCTAAGCAGTTTGCAATGATGTCCCAATGGTCATCTTTGCTTAACATTAGCCGAATCAAATAATACTGAAAATGGCACCAGATATGTAAAACTGTATATTGAAAATGGCCCAATATGTTAAACTGTATACTGAAAATGGCACTTAATATATAAAACTATCTATAGACAATGATATCGTATTATGCTTTCAGTAAACAAACAACTGACCATCCTCAAATTTCAATGAAATTAAGGTTTTCCACAGACTCAACTATATACTCAACTGTTCAAAAAGAGGCATTTGCAAATACAGTCTACTTTGATTAGATAGCAGTAGCTGTATAATCAGGATATGCTTTATTGGCCTATATATGCCACAAGAATAATCATTTTCTTGTCAAGATTAAAAGTACAAAATTCATAACATTAATTTTGACATTTCAGCAAAAAAATATTCAGGAGGTATCAACTTTTCAATGAATCTGAAAGCAAGCAAGGGAATCACAAGACCAATGTTCACGATTTTTGCAGTCAACTGCGAATTCTCTGCAAAGTTTTAGACAAAACGGCATTATAAAACAAGGGTTATCATTTACCACCAGTTGATGTTGATGGTCAACTCATGCAGGGTACACACACAATGTGGCTATCATTGGCAAAAGTTGGTGAAAAAAAGCCAAAATACCAGTGGCGCGACAATCTTGTTAGGACATAAATTCATAAACATTGGTCGTATTATTCCTCCGTCTGATTGAAAGCCGATTTAGTTAAATGTCTGGCTGGGTGCCAACTGGTTCCCTCTAGGTCGCTCTCTCTTTTTGCACTCCCTCTCAATCCTTGGCCCAGGCTAGCCACCTTTGAATTCCCTCCTCCACCTCTTTTTTGGTTGTTGTCCGAGTTGTTGGATTTCTGCTAGGGTATCCTTAAAATTAAAGCAAAAATCATTTACAAATTTAACATGCAAAATTTTACATATTGCCATTCATACTATGGTTTTGTTCCAAACCACATCCACCAAACCCTGCATCAGCCTTATTGAAGCATTTAGATGTATTTTGCAAAATTGTATATAACCAGATAAGACAACTTATGTTTGATCCGAGTCACTTTAGTTGCCCACCACTTATGGATAAATATTTACCATAAATTCTTCTGTCAAAAAGTTATAATAATTATATTGAGCTATTATAATAATTATATTGAGTTATAGAACAAAGCATACATGTTTCACCTACACCAGTAAACCGACTGGTCTCAACACAGATTGGGTCTGCAATTAAGTTAGTCAAAATAATTCGACATGAGGATTGCTTTCTATTTTCTGATGGGGCAATCTAACGTTCAAATTTCGAACGATCCAAATAATGTAGGCCTTTTTGTCTTTTTTTCAGATTTAAAGCACAAATGGCCAAAGTCAATTAAAATGGCAAGTTATATGTTAAATAAACTTATATACCAGTTTCCACCAAACAATGGCATCAATCGCCGTGAAACAATTAAAAACCCGCTTATTAGGTTTTCCAATTCCAGTGCGCATGTACAGAAAAAAAACATCGGGAGCAAAAAATCGTCAACTAATGTTAATTAAGCCGTTCTTACAAAGTTAATTGCAAAATACAGACATGTAATTGGCATGGATTGATTCAAAAAGGATTAATTCACAACTGTGAGTAAAATAAATTGATAATTATCAATAACAATGGAAATATGGGTCTTCAAACGGTGCGACATTTTTTTGTCGCATTTGTCCTCCATTAAATGAAAGTTTCGAAAGTTTGACGTGATGGGAGGTATTGCCGGATACAAAAACTTCTCAATATTTTCCGATCACGTCAAAATTAGTTTGTGCGTCAAATTAGTTTGACTACAATTTTGTCACGTTCAATATGAGTTGTCGGGTGAATTAATTTATCTTTAGATGCAGATTTTATCTTTTTCAGAAGATTTGAAAGTTTCAAGAGTGTGAAAACCACTACTTATAGACTCATCATGACTACTCAAACTGTGAATGCTTGGAGAATAGAAGCCCTGGGAGGTGCACTGAACACTTTCCAAAATATCTGTCTCACAAGATTCAGAATAAATCCCAGACAACTGCCTCTACAGATTTGACCTAATTTTTCTGTAGTTGTGTCAGTAGAATGGAGATCTTTTACTCATTACTTCCTTTTTTCCTTCTTAATTCATCCAAAGGAGAGCCTACCATTCACAATCAATGCAGAAATTGAGAAATTTATAACAGAACCTTTTATTTGTGTTTTATTCTAATAAAAGCAAGAGCAACAATAATTTCATGTCTATCATCAATGCTATCACTACGCCTGGATATATCATTTTAGAAAAGCAAGAATAAATTCGAGTCTTAAATTTATGTTATGAATACATTTAGAATGACCGATCCTCTCGAAGATAAACACTGTCGCGAAAACACATGACGCAAAGATGGGAACGCTAATCACATTTGTTGTAGCACACCTATGTAATCAATTTACGATAACTCTACAAAACAACGACTATTAGAATAAGTCTGCATTACTACAAAAGTATTGTATCATAAGTACCTTCAATATTGCGTATTTTTTCAGTTATAAGACTCGTTTTCCCGCTCGTTTGAAGGTGGCGGTAAATGGCTTACATCATTAACAAAATCAATGGCCGTTCACCGCAAGGAAAATAATAAAAAAACAACCGAATACGTTGGCTAAAACATCGCGATGCTTGTTGTCTAGAAATGGTGAAAACTATGTATATATTGTTAAATTTATGTATGATTCTCATTTTCAAAGGTATATAAAACCCTTAACCATACATCATTTAATTCCATTGATTCAATATGGGCTTGCCCAGATACAGCCCTCAAGGGACCCACTTGGGCGGCCCTTATTGTTTCACTGAATATAGATATATAATTCAAGTATGGCTATTACAAAGTTAGGAACCAGCTGTTATTTGACACATTCATCTTTTTAAAAAGAAAATGCGCAAAATCCCAAAATGCTGAATTTTCTGAAAATGGTATATGATGTATTTGGGACCCACATGGGTCCAATATGGGCTACCCCATATGGGCTTGCCCAGAAACAGCCCACATGGGACCTATATGGGCTTTCTTAACATTTTCTATTTTGTATAAATTTTGTATGATGATGCAGTTAATGATTGAAAGTTAAGAATATATCTCAATTTAAAAAAACAGACTCTAAATGGTCAAATTTTTACATATTTTTGTGGAAGAAGGTATATCAATATGGGTCCCTAGTGGGTCCAATATGGGCTTGCCCATATCGGCTAGCCCATATACATCCCATATGGGACCCATAAAGGATTTCGTCAGATTTTTTTTCTGATGTAAAATATCTTGATTAATAATTTACATGCAATTGGATCGTAAAATATATCTCATAATTTGTTGAAAAGATAATAAAAAACCTAAACAAATATGTTTATCTACATATCATTGAAACATGGGACCCATGTGGGTCCCATCTAGGGAAACCCATTTGGGCAAGCCTATATGGGTCCCATCTGGGCTACATCTGGGCTAGCCCATATGGGCTTGCCCAGATGTTGCCCAGATGGGACCCATATATGCTTGCTTGCTGGGCTTGAAACCAAAGCAAGAAAAAAACTTGACTTTGATAAAGCACCTAAATCCAAAAGAATAAATTTGCCACAGAATCCTCAACCATTTGCTGATTCAGTAAGGAATTTAGTAACAAAATGTACCCCAAGAAAACAAAAGGCTTTAAAGCAAAGAGGTATCAATGTATTGTCTCCAAGCACTTTGAACAGATATGCCACAAATGCAAAGATTGTGGCAAATTTAAAAGAAGGTTTGAAGAAGCTTAAAAACAGCCAGAATGCGCGTGAAAAACAGCAATATTATGTCAGTGTTAGAGGCATTGTCGGGAAGCACTACATAGATAAGAATATAAGACAATCATTGGATCTTAAGGTGAATTATTGGAAAAAGCTTTCCCACTTGCAAGAGGAGCCGATTCCTGTAATCACATCAGTTTCAAGTGAAACAAAAGAAAGCATTAAAGGTTTTTATCTCGACGAATCGGATTACCTATCAAGTAGAAGAAATGCAACAAAAAAGGTCATGACAGATACATTGAAGAATGCACATAACACATTTATTTCCCAAAACCAATCGACCAAAGTGTCTCTCAGTACGTTTATAAAACGAAGACCAAAACAAGTCCTTACAATGGATAAGGCAAAGTTTCAGGGTTGTCTGTGTGAATACTGCGTCAACATAGAATTCAAACTAGAGACACTTAACAAACAGTGTAATCAAACAGACTTGAAAGAACTTAAACTTGTTGATAAGTTCAAGTGCTTGAAGATCACAGTTTGCGAAACGGAAAATGAACTTGAAATGTTTAAGGACAAACAATGTGTGGACAGAGCGTGTGATAAATGTGGTGAACAGTTAATAGCGCTGCATTTCCAGCCATTGATAGAGAAAATGGGAGAAGAAGAAATAAAATGGAAAAAATGGGAAGTTTGCACTTTGAAAGATGGGAAGAAGAGGCAAATGCTTATTGAAAAAGAAGGTCCAGTCCTAAAGTTAGTAAAAGAATTATCAGATGAGCTAGAACCCTTTTCTCGTCATATATTTACTGCTACATGGCAAAGGAAACAATACAAGAAGCTGATCAGTAACATCCCAGAAGAAGTAGCTGTACTACTAATGGACTTTTCAGAAAATTACAGATGTTTAAATCAGGACGAAATACAAGCTGCGTACTACCAATACCAGCAGGCAACCCTCTTCCCAATCATTGCTCATTATAGATGTGCCAATTGCCAGGATACAATAGTGCAGGAATCAGTAGTGTTTATTTCTCCTGACACTAAACACGACAGCGATGCGGCACACGAATTCATAAGGGTCATGAATGATCACTTGAAGAAGACAGTGACAATAAAACATGAGATACAATACAGCGATGGCTGTGCAGGCCAATTTAAATCAAAAAAACCATTTCAGTACATGTCAGAAGCAAATGAACCAACAGTTGAGAAAAGTTTCTTTGGTTCTAGGCATGGTAAGAGCCTATGTGACCGTTTAGGGGGTCTCGTTAAAAACCAAGCTGCGAACCATGTGCGAAGCCGGAAAGGTACAATCCCTGATGCTAAGGCATTATATGATTTCTGTGTAAAGTACCTCACCATAGGCTCAGTTTCAAACACAACATGCCTTCACAAGAGGAGACATTTCTTTTACATCGACAGCATCCCTAGGGAGTCAGGACCAAGTAATGAATTGTGTACTGTAAAAGGTACACACTCATTCCACAATGTAAAAGGTGTATCGGCAGGCATAATTAAGATCCGGAAATTGGCATGCTTTTGCACAAGCTGTCTGGCAGGAGATGGATCCAAGTGCGAGAATGTAAACACGGTTGGACATTGGGAAACGAGAACGATTCAAACGAAACAGAAGAAGGGACAGAGAAATGAAACGAATAATATAACCAAAAAAACAAAGGTTAAAGCTGTATTGAAGAATGAAAGGAAAGGAAAAGGAAAGAAGAAAGCCAATCCAAAATCACCAAGAAACCCTGCAGAAACACAAAAACATGATAAAAAATTAAGGACACCAAAAGATAGCATACCCAAACCATACACATCCAAGGTAATCAATGATCAGCTTCTGATGTCTTGTAAAACATTCCCTGAGCTATTTAAAACAGTTACAACTTATTCTCTGAAAGATATACCCATGTGAAGTAAAAACTATTGTCAACAGTAATAAAGCTGTAGACATTAACAGCATGCCATTAGTACCTGATGACATACCAATGAGGCCATCTTCTCAACTAATGCCAATCATAATATATGGAGACGGAAATTGTCTTCCACGAACAGCTAGTTTTTTGGCTTTTGGACATGAGAACAATCACAAAGAGCTGAGGCGAAGAATAGTTATTGAGCTGACAGTAAATGAAAAGGTTTACCTGGACAACGAAACAATGAGAAAGGGGAAGCATAATGATGGTGATAACAATGTTGTGAAAATGTTCGCAATGTATTCCAGCTGCTATATGGGCGGCAGGTTGAATTCCAGAAGTATTAAATCAATCTACAGACAAGAAGTCCTCGAAATCAGGAAATCAGGAGTACGGTTGGGGATGTGGCAATTGGCTAGTCTAGCGAACATACTCAAGAGACCAATTGTGTCTGTATGCCCAACAGTTGGGACAGTCAACACAAGACGTGACATGCATAGATTTTTCTTCCCCACCAATGATTCATCAAAAGAGCAGACACCGGTATTCATCATGTGGAGCAGTTTAAATGGCAAACAAGCAGAGAGAGACTTAGTTCTTAACCATTTCACAGCTCTTATACCGTTTGATGCCACTCATACAGATTATGAGTCAGATACCAATTCGACAAATGGGCTGAATATCAGCGACCTCCTGGATGAACTGATGACTGAGGATACAGAATCAACTCTTGTCTTGGATTCCAAGTCCAAAGGAACCGAGGGCCTATTCAAGGCAAAGGACTGCTATTCAAGGTAATTTTTTAAGAGTTAGTAAAGCTTGAAATGTGTACTAAAAAGCTTTGCAGACTTCCTATCTGCAGATTGCAAGTACTTGGACTGTGTTATGTACTGTTTTGTCTGTTGACTCGCTTACACGCTCTAAATTATCCTCTTCATACTACAGTGCCACTGAAGCGGACTTTGCGGTTAGGCCAGAGCTCACACCCAGCCCTCAGCATGACAAAGAGTTTAACCCGGCTCCTTCTCACACCAGGTCAGTACTTACCTTGATAGTTGTTGGTGACTTGTAAAACCTTTGTGATGCACTGTCTTGTCTTTTGACTGGCTTCAATGATCTGAAGTATCTTCTTTAATATATTATAGTGCCACTCCTGTAGAAGACTTCGCAGCAGGATTGTCAGAGTTCAGGCCTCAGGATGACGCAGTTATTAACCCAGGTCCTTCTCACACCAGGTCAGTACTTACCTTGATAGTTGTTGGTGATTTGTAAAACCTTTGTCATGTACTGTCTTGTCTTTTGACTGGCTTCAATGATCTGAAGTATCCTCTTTAATATATTACAGTGCCACTCCTGTAGAAGACTTCGCAGCAGGATTATCAGAGTTCAGGCCTCAGGATGACGCAGTTATTAACCCGGGTCCTTCTCACACCAGGTCAGTACTTACCTTGATAGTTGTTGGTGATTTGTAAAACCTTTGTCATGTACTGTCTTGTCTTTTGACTGGCTTCAGTGATCTGAAGTATCCTCTTTAATATATTACAGTGCCACTCCTGTAGAAGACTTCGCAGCAGGATTATCAGAGTTCAGGCCTCAGGATGACGCAGTTATTAACCCAGGTCCTTCTCACACCAGGTCAGTACTTACCTTGATAGTTGTTGGTGACATGTAAAACCTTTGTCATGTACTGTCTTGTCTTTTGACTGGCTTCAATGATCTGAAGTATCCTCTTTAATATATTACAGTGCCACTCCTGTAGAAGACTTCGCAGCAGGATTATCAGAGTTCAGGCCTCAGGATGACGCAGTTATTAACCCGGGTCCTTCTCACACCAGGTCAGTACTTACCTTGATAGTTGTTGGTGATTTGTAAAACCTTTGTCATGTAATGTCTTGTCTTTTGACTGGCTTCAATGATCTGAAGTATCCTCTTTAATATATTGCAGTGCCACTCCTGTAGAAGACTTCGCAACAGGATTATCAGAGTTCAGGCCTCAGGATGACGCAGTTATTAACCCAGGTCCTTCTCACACCAGGTCAGTACTTACCTTGATAGTTGTTGGTGACATGTAAAACCTTTGTCATGTACTGTCTTGTCTTTTGACTGGCTTCAATGATCTGAAGTATCCTCTTTAATATATTACAGTGCCACTCCTGTAGAAGACTTCGCAGTAGGATTATCAGAGTTCAGGCCTCAGGATGACGCAGTTATTAACCCGGGTCCTTCTCACACCAGGTCAGTACTTACCTTGATAGTTGTTGGTGATTTGTAAAACCTTTGTCATGTAATGTCTTGTCTTTTGACTGGCTTCAATGATCTGAAGTGTCCTCTTTAATATATTGCAGTGCCACTCCTGTAGAAGACTTCGCAGCAGGATTATCAGAGTTCAGGCCTCAGGATGACGCAGTTATTAACCCAGGTCCTTCTCACACCAGGTCAGTACTTACCTTGATAGTTGTTGGTGACTTGTAAAACCTATGTGATGCACTGTTTTGCATGTTGACTAGCTTTCATGATCTAAATTATTATCTTTATATTACAGTGCCACTTCTGCAACGCACTTCGCAGGATTATCAGAGCGAACACCAAGCCCTCGGGATGACACCAGGTCAGTACTTACCTTGGTAGTTGTTGGTGACATGTAGAACTTGAAAAATGTCTCGTATCTTCAGTAACTCGTTTATAATTCCAAGTTATTCGACCATACCTTGCCGTAAGGCATTAATGAAATATATGTAGACACATGCATTATAATTTATATTACATTTTATCTTTGATAAAGAAGTTTAATTTTTCAGATTTCACACCGGCCTCTATATGGTTATAAAGAAAGGAAACCAATATCCACCTGCAGTGGTACTCTATAATGTTACTGAGTTATTGTTGCTTAATTGATAGATCTTAAATAAACCAGTTTGGTTTATAGCAGTTTTGTTACACATTTTTTTCAGTAAAGGAAACCCTGTCTAAAGTGCCCCTAAACATGCCATCAAGGTGAAAGCCAAATACAGGAAGCAAGACAAGCCTGTTTGTCTTGGCTTCTGTATTAAACTTCCATCATAATCATATTCTATGTTATAAAAGAGTGGTTGCTGAGCCTATAGACATGTTTTGCTGTACTGCTTTTTTATGAATTACTTGTTTGTTGTTTGCTTTGTATTGTTAGTTATGTTGTTACAGTATTAACTTATCTAATTGAATGGAAAAAGCATTTTGGCTATTCCGTAACAGCCCTTTAGTTAGATTTCATTCTAAATATCTTGAAAATCAGCCAAGAAAGTTGCTAATTAATAATCAATATCAAATATCTATCGGTATGATATGTTAACTTGAAGAAAAGAAATGAAATTACAATTTCTTTTTACAACAAGTGATGTATTAATATTAGATAAGATAACTGTATGTATGCAAGAAATATATTTGATAAAGCTTATGGGTTTTTTTCCATCACTCGATGTAACCTAAAATTGTGATTTCAATCCTTAATTCTGTACATATAATTTTAGGTTCAGCAGTGGCCATGGGTGTGTTTTTTTAGACTGCGGAAAAAGGGGCACCTGTGGGAGCTGTTGGAGAACAGCCACACCATCAATAGTAGCGATGTGGAATGTGCTGTGGCACCACCAGAAATGGTTGTTTGTGGCAGCCGGCTATATTATAAATTTTCAGTTACTTTACTTTACATAATAAAGAGACACATTCACATAGTGAAAGTATTTAAAGACTATTTCCTGATCAAACTCTAATGGGTAGATCAGTAAGTGGGGTTTTCCTCCATCACTAATGAGCCCGACATCTAATATATATCTGAAAACATGCTGATGCAATGTATAATCCTATACAAAAATAAATAAATAAAAGCTTATAAGCTTAAATGTAATCGAGCTGTGACAACAGTATACATCCAGTCTTTATTAACGATTATGTCTTAACATTTACCAAGAACTATTATCTTTTGTTGCATTGTTTTGAAAATTGTATTCATCAATTATACTGTATGTAAATCGTTTATTTTCAGATTGGAGGCGACATCGATGAACGAAGAGGGATTTTACTGAACTGAACTGTTATTTTAAAATTGAAATTAAACGTTTGAACATTAATTGTCTTTTTGGTTCCTAAAATTACGGAGCACGGTAATAGGGTTAAGGACACATATAGTAGTAACTAAAGGATGCACTGAGTAAATATTTAGAGCTCCATCTTGGGACATACTGAGAATCTATGCAAATACAAACGCACTTTGTTGATTGCTTTGTAACAATCTGTGCCGCTGTGATGTAACTTGACAATAAAACACTAAACATATGTATTACAGCATATGAAGTAGGAAAATAAATTATAAAAGATAATTGCATTGAAAAAGTTTTAGATAGATCAGGGATTAGTTAATCTTTTGTGGAAAATGAAGGGAAAACCAGGTTTTCTTGACGTATTTATAGTCCAGTTACATCACAAATACTTAGAGCATAGCCTTCCCCGTAGTTTTGTGATAACTCATATTTATTGTCTATGGTTTTGATACATTTAGAGAAGGACTGCTAAATTTATTAGTTTCAAAAGTGGAAAATGCCATTTAATTTATTTTCAACCGTTTTTTAAGCATGCCGTCAAAAGTTACACCACTAATCAATGTGAGTATAAAATTGATTTAACTTGAAAAATACCAATAAGTTTATCTTCCTCTTTGGAAATATGTAAGGTTTTGACTTTGGCTTGACAATGCATGAGAAATTAATTACTGTAATGCAAGTTAGAATTTTAAAAAAGTTAGACACCAAGTGATTATGGATGTGTATATATATATATACACCCACACACACACACCCACACACCCCCCCCCACACACACACACACCCACGCACAGAACCTTTGCATTATATTTCTGTTCTGTTTAAAAAACACATAATTTTATGTAGGAGAGACCGGGGTTAGTTGGTCCGTGGGGTAAGTTGGTCCTATGGCATTTCCTGGAAATCGGTTAGACCTATGACGTCAGTTTATAATACGAAATCGGTCTTTTATTACGTCACACTCACAGACAAAAAAATATGTCGATCGAAGGAAAAAGGTAGAATTTATGGAACAAAAACCGTTTTAGATCCAAGTAAGTAACTTTTTTGTACCTCTACTATTTTGCTTTTGTTTTTTCTAAGTACCGGAGACCACGCTTATGTTCTACATTTCCTGAAAGCACATCACCTATGGTGTTTAATGGTGCATATTTGCAGTTTCTTAAATCAAATGGCTTTTAAACAGATGAGTATATTTACAGTGCGGTAAGGTCGGGGTTAGTTGGTCCACATGCGACGGGGCAAGTTGGACCGTCGGTCCAACTTACCCCGTATGTCTGCTTACCTGTTGTTACCTGATTTTTTTAAGTATACCAAACGGATAAGGACTAATTTAAAAGCACTAATTAAAATTTCAGTTTTAATCTTAAGGTCTAAAATTAAGTAGGAGACGCAATTCGTTGGGCAAAATACAAAAACACGAATATATTGTAATAACGACTGTTGGAAAATGAGGATTAACTCACAATTAGAAATTGCTCATTTTCCAATATTTTTTCTATACTGTTGCAGAATGCCACGGAACTACAAACGCAAAAGCAATAGGTGTATATCTCAACAAGCGATAGAAACTGCTATCCGCGAGGTTACTATCCACAACAAGACAGTGTATTCTGTTGCAAGAGATCTCAATATACCAAAAACCAGTCTACTACGATACATCAAAAAGAAACAATATGGATCTCCTGAAAACATGGAGAAGATTGGAGGTTACTCAAAACCACGTCTGGTTTTTAGCGGTACACAGGAAGCCCAGCTGGCAGCGTATGTTAAGGAATCGGCCAATATATATTTTGGGCTTACACCTCGTGAGGTCCGAAAGCTTGCATATCAATGTGCAGTTTCCTTTAATGTAGAGCACCCAGAAGCTTGGCATCACAACAAACAGGCTGGTCCGGACTGGTTTGCATCATTCTTGAGAAGACACAGTTCGCTATCAGTAAGAATACCGGAAGCCACAAGCCTAGCAAGAGCAACAAGCTTTAACAAAGAAAATGTCAACAAATTCTTTACTAAATTAGGTGAAGTACTAGATAGATATCATTTTACAGCTGCACATATCTATAATGTAGACGAGACTGGCATTACCACTGTCCAAAAGCCGCGAAGTATTGTTTGCTACGAAAGGATTAAAACAAGTCGGTGCAATCACATGTGCGGAGAGAGGATCATTGATAACCATGTGTCTTGCTGTAAATGCTATTGGAAACGTCGTTCCGCCAATGCTGGTATTTCCTAGGGTCAACTATAGGGATTACTTCATCTCAAATGGTCCACCATGTAGTATAGGCGTTGCAAATAAATCAGGGTGGATGATAGCTGAACATTTCCTAGCCTATATGAAGCATTTCGTTGAACACGCCAGACCTTCTAAAGAAAAGCCCGATCTGTTACTACTTGACAATCATGAATCGCATCTTGATATAAATGTTGTGGAGTATGCAAAACAGAATGGCGTCGTCCTTTTATCCTTTCCTCCGCATTGTTCACACAAGCTTCAGCCACTAGATAGATTCGTATATGGCCCCCTGAAGAAAGCTGTAGCAACGCAACAGGATAATTGGATGCGCACCAACCCTGGACATCCAATGACAATCTATGACCTCCCAGCCATATTGCGCGAAGCACTGCCGCAAGTAACAACTCACTAGAACATAGTAAAGGGGTTTGCTGTAGCAGGAATGTTCCCTTTCAATCCACAGATATTCACAGACATGGATTACGCCCCATCCTATGTGACCGACAGGCCTTATGAGGTACCTATCACAGATGACGTGATTCAATCAGGTGCATGTATCGAGGAGAGCAAGAGTGGAGCGCCAGATATTCCAGCAAACGCCAACGTTGTCACAAACATTGACACAGATGAATGGGAACTTATTTCGAGACACTTGGAAATAAAGCAACTGGCGATTGAGAATGTACCTGGAGATGGACACTGCTTGTTATATGCAGTTGTCAGAAGTCTTGAAGCACAGGGAATAAAAGTTCTTCTTGTGGAAAAACTGTGTGAACGGCTGCTGGACGAGGTTCAAAATCACCTCCCCTACTAGGAAACATTTGGAACGAATAGCCAAGACATACTAACGGATATAAATAAATATGTCGCAGAAAAGCAATACAACAACAACACTTGTGATCTTATCATGGCAGCTTTATGTAATTCGATGCTCATAACAACCATTGTCACTTGTGTCCATGCCACCCTTATACTGGAAATAACACAGTCCCCTGGACGTCCAGGGCTACCAGCAGACGGATTGCCTACAGTAAATGTTGCTCTACACGGTGACCACTATCGAGCTGTGGTTCCTCTTGCACACGAAAGGTTGATGGAACACAATACTATCAATAATGAAAGTAAGTAGTTTTGAATTTAGATACTGTCGAGACGTCTGCTGTTTTAGGAAATCGAATGATATTGGAGTAAGAGATAATCAAACTGTGTCTAATTTGTAAGTGATAACTATTTTTGTTACTCTCATTATACTTATACTGGTAAATGCGAATTACTCCTTTCAAAATTCAAATTTACAAATGGTTGAGAGGATAAGTTTAACATATTGTAAGAAAATGAGACTATTGCCATATATTTAAATACCACATGAGTCATTCCTAAGATAACGAATAGTGTCTACAGGCATTAATTTGGATACAACTTTAGAATAGTTTCCGCTTAAAAGGGAGTAAATCCCAACTATATCAGACCCTAATCTATTTCAGCTATGTCACAACCCGTTTTGAAATGAAGTTGCAAAATGAAATAAAATTATTTCAAAACGCGTCGCGATGACATAAATTCATTTCAATTTGCTAACAACCCGTTTTGAAATAAAATCGCAAATTGAAATAAACTTATCAAAAATATATTTTATAAAAAGATATTAAAACCAAATTGACACATGTGATAACTGAAGTCGGTTTAAGGTATTTTCGACAGTTAATGACCCATTCTGACCGTTGGTGGCCATGAAAGACTTATATAAAAAATGTGTGTAAAAGTTCAATTATCACCTTCTAGTCATGGCAATGCGACTCGTATGTGACTGATTGATGTCTAGGAGTGATTTTCATGAAACTGAGACAGATTTGAACCATATAATGAAGAAAGTTCAAATTGAAAAAAAATTATTTCAAAACGCGTCGTGATGACATAAATTCATTTCAATTTGCTAACAACCCGTTTTGAAATATAATCGCAAATTGAAATAAACTTACCAGAAATGTATTTTATATAAAGATATTAAAACCAAATTGACAAATGTGATAACTGAAGTCGGTTTAAGGTATTTTCGACAGTCTATGACCCATTCTGACCGTTGATGGCCCTGATAGACTTAGATAAAAAAAATGTGTGTAAAAGTTCAAATATCACCTTCTAGTCATGGCAATGGGACTCGTATGTGACTGATTGATGTCTAGGAGTGATTTTCATGAGACTGAGATAGATTCGAACCATATAATGAAGAAAGTTCAAATTGAAATAAAATTATTTCAAAACGCGTCGCGATGACATAAATTTATTTCAATTTGCTAACAACCCGTTTTGAAATAAAATCGCAAATTGAAATAAACTTATCAAAAATGTATTTTATATAAAGATATTAAAACTAAATTGACACATGTGATAACTAAAGTCGTTTTAAGGTATTTTCGACAGTTAATGACCCATTCTGACCGTTGATGGCCATGAAAGACTTACATAAAAAATGTGCGTAAAAGTTCAATTATCACCTTCTAGTCATGGCAATGCGCTTCATACGTGACTGATTTATGTCTTAGAGCGATTTTCATGAGACTGAGACAGATTCGAACCATATAATGAAGAAAGTTCAAATTGAAATAAAATTATTTCAAAACGCGTCGCGATGACATAAATTTATTTCAATTTGCTAACAACCCGTTTTGAAATAAGATCGCAAATTGAAATAAACTTACCAGAAATGTATCTTATATGAAGATATTAAAACCAAATTGACACATGTGATAACTGAAGTCGGTTTAAGGTATTTTCGACAGTCTATGAACCATTCTGACCGTTGAAGGCCCTGATAGACTTACATAAATAATGTGTGCAAAAGTTCAAATATCACCTTCTAGTCATGGCAATGCGCTTCATACGTGACTGATTGATGTCTAGTAGTGATTTTCATGAGACTGAGACAGATTTGAACCATATAATGAAGAAAGTTCAAATTGAAATAAAATTATTTCAAAACGCGTCGCGATGACATAAATTTATTTCAATTTGCTAACAACCCGTTTTGAAATAAAATCGCAAATTGAAATAAACCTACCCAAAATGTATTTTATATAAAGATATTAAAACTAAATTGACACATGTGATAACGGAAGTCGGTTTAAGGTATTTTCGACAGTCTATGACCCATTCTGACCGTTGATGGCCATGATAGACTTACATAAAAAATGTGTGTAAAAGTTCAAATATCACCTTTTAGTCATGGCAAAGCGACTCGTATGTGACTGATTGATGTCTAGGAGTGATTTTCATGAGACTAAGACAGATTTGAACCATATAATGAAGAAAGTTCAAATTGAAATAAAATTATTTCAAGACGCGTCGCGATGACATAAATCTATTTTAATTTGCTAACAACCCGTTTTGAAATAAAATCGCAAATTGAAATCAACTTTTCAAAAACGTATTTTATATAAAGATATTAAAACCAAATTGACACATGGGATAATTGAAGTCGGTTTAAGGTATTTTCGACAGTCTATGACCAATTCTTAACATAAATGGCCATAAAAAACTAAGATAGAAAATTTGTGTTAATCTTCAATTATAACCTTTTAGTCATGGCTATGTGACTTGTATGTGTCTGAATTATGTCCAAAATTAATTTGATGAAAAACAGAGTCAGATTTATAACATATTATGAACAAAGTCCAAATTGAAATAAAATTATTTTAAAACGCGTCGCGATGACATAAATTTATTTCAATTTGCTAACAATCCGTTTTGAAATAAAATCGCAAATTGAAATAAACTTATCAAAAACGTATTTTATATAAAGATTTTAAAACCAAATTGACACATGGGATAACTGAAGTCGTTTTAAGGTATTTTCGACAGTCTATGACCCATTCTGACCGCTGATGGCCATGATAGACTTACATAAAAAATGTGTGTAAAAGTTCAAATATCACAATCTAGTCATGGCAATGCGACTCGTATGTGACTGATTGATGTCTAGGAGTGATTTTCATGAGACTGAGACAGATTTGAACCATATAATGAAGAAAGCGCAAAATGAAATAAAGTTATTTCAAAACGCGTCGGGATGACATAAATTTATTTCAATTTGCTAACAACCCGTTTTGAAATAAAATCGCAAAATGAAATAAACTTACCAAAAATGTATCTTATATAAAGATATTAAAACCAAATTGACACATGTGATAACTTAAGTCGGTTTAAGGTATTTTCGACATTCTATGACCAATTTTTAACATAAATGGCCATAAACAACTAACATAGAAAATTTATGTTCATCTTTAATTATAACCTTTTAGTCATAGCAATGCGACTTGTATGGGTCTGAATTATATCCAAAATTAATTTGATGAAACAGAGTCAGATTTATAACATATTATGAACAAAGTCCAAATTGAAAAAAAAATATTTCAAAACGCGTCGCGACGACATAATTTTATTTCAATTGGCTTACAACCAGTTTTGAAATAAAATTGCAAATTGAAATAAACTTGTAAAACCTGAATAATATTTTTAGATATCTTCCCAAAACTGATAAATATGAAGACCGAAGTAATTAGAAGGTATTTCCGACAATCTATGACCCATTCTAAACATTGAAGGCCATGATAGACTGACATAGAGAATCGATATCCATGTTTAGAAATTAGCTTCTATGCGTGCAAAATAAAAATTGTATGTGTCTGAATGAGGGCTAGAAGTTAGTTTCTTGAAACTGAGATGCATCAAATATTGTTCATGAAAGAATGTTCAAATTGAAATAGAAGAATTCCAAAACGTGTCACGTTGCCAAAAATCTAATTCAATTTGCTCACAAACCCGCATTGAAATAAAATCGAAAACTGAAATTAACTTATGAAACCTGTATCATATATCAACATATCGACTCCAGGCTTGCACAGGTGATAACTGACGTTAGTTTTATGTGTTTTCGACAGCCTTTGAGCCATTCTATACATTGATGCTCGTACGGAACTATCATGAAAATTTTGTGTAAATGTTCGAATACCACATTATATTCGAGGTAGTGTAATCTGTATGTGTCTAAATGGTGCCAAGAAGTGAATTTCATGAAACTGGGATAAATCCTAAGTTTATCATGAAATACTGTTAAAACCGAAATAAAATGCGTTCCGATGATATAACTTTATATCGATTTTCTTTCAATCCATTGTGAAAAAAGACTAATGTTTAGAATAATATGTATGAACAAGATGGCCTCGCAAATGACGGCTCAGGTATTTTTGCCCTTTTCATCTTTTTTTACCAATGATAGCCATATTGTAAATCCCGCATGAGTTGGCTATCAACTTGCCGGTTCTGGTGGTATATGATAACCCATGCTTTAAAGCGGCGTTACGGCTAACACTAGGCAGAGAAATCACAGTGTTTTAGGTCTTTAGCCTGTGGCGCGGTCATCTTGTTCGGACATAAGATTATAAGCATTGGTCACGTGTTTTCATCGACTGTGTAACATTATTGGATAAACGTTGTTACAGGTAACAACGAAAACCAGTCCAAAGTAGTCAAAGTACACAGATAATGTCTGCAGTTTTCTGTTCGGGCAAAGCCTGCCACATAACGGTCGAAAAATGCATGGAAAGTTTTTTAGCCTTTTTATTTTCATTTTTTAATACATTCTTTAGCAATTTCAAAGTATAAATGATAGCCTTCCACTGCTACTTTCCTTTACCTTTTTTCCTAACCTATTTCCTTAAAGTTCTGAGTTAAATGTTATTGAAAAATCAGTGAATATCTGATACTTCGAAAGGTTTGTCTTTAAGAGTGCAAACTACACTTCAAGTGAAGTATACTCTTTACACTGGGTTCAAACCTTCAATTCAAATACTTTAATTACAGAAATTTTCAGATCAGAATATGGGAATAGTTGCCATGCTTATAATTGTTATTAAATCATGTTCGTCTCATAAAAGTTTCAATATAATTTGGTCTAGTAGTGGTTACAGTTAAAAGTGGTTTATATCGAAATATTTCACAGGGCGAATCCCTATCCAACTTGATTGATCTTTCCTTAAGTTAACGTATAAAACATAATTATATAAGTTCCATTCTTCATATCATAGATGTCATTTAAGATAGAAACACCTGAACACCTTTGCATGACGAAATTGGTACGACCCTGTATATATTTTATCCGTACCAAAGCCATAATATATGTCAATATATTTGTAAGACGGAACAGATACCTAATACATATAGAAATTTGGAAATATCAATTACTAAACTTAATTTCAAAAACGACTTCGTGTTTTTCACATTTTGATAAACCTGTGAGCTGAGGTGTTGTTTGCCGAGGGTACATTCGGGATATTCCATATTTTAAGAAGTCATGTTTGCTTGACTGCCCGTATTAAAAAACATATGTACGAATTAGACTTAAAACACTAAATTGCTTAAACATGACCACATTTAATGAAATATATTTTTTGTAACACTCCCGGCTTTTCATTAAAGGAAAAACTATGTTAAACAACGTATGTCGTATGAAAATCACTCCTAGACATCAATCAGTCACATACGAGTCGCATTGCCATGTCTAGAAGGTGATAATTGAACTTTTACACACATTTTTTATGTAAGTCTTTCATGGCCATCAACGGTCAGAATGGGTCATTAACTATCGAAAATACCTTAAACCGACTTCCGTTATCACTTGTGTCAATTTGGTTTTAATATCTTTATATAAAATACATTTCTGGTAAGTTTATTTCAATTTGCGATTTTATTTCAAAACAGGTTGTTAGGTAATTGAAATAAATTTATGTCATCGCGACGCGTTTTGAAATAATTCTATTTCAATTTGAACTTTCTTCATTATATGGTTCAAATCTATCTCAGTCTCATGAAAATCACTCCTAGACATCAATCAGTCACATACGAGTCGCATTGCCATGACTAGAAGGTGATAATTGAACTTTTACACACATTTTTTATGTAAGTCTATCATGGCCATCAACGGTCAGAATGGATCATTAACTGTCGAAAATACATTAAACCGACTTCAGTCTCACATGTGTCAATTTGGTTTTAATATCTTTAAATAAAATACATTTTTGATAAGTTTATTTCAATTTGCAATTTTATTTCAAAACGGGTTGTTAGCAAATTGAAATAAATTTATGTCATCGCGACGCGTTTTGAAATAATCTTATTTCATTATGCAACTTCATTTCAAAACGGGTTGTTAGGTAATTGAAATAAATTTATGTCATCGCGACTCGTTTTGAAATAATTTTATTTCAATTTGAACTTTCTTCATTATATGGTTCAAATCTGTCTCAGTCTCATGAAAATCACTCCTAGACATCAATCAGTCACATACGAGTCGCATTGCCATGACTAGAAGGTGATAATTGAACTTTTACACACATTTTTTATGTAAGTCTATCATGGCCATCAACGGTCAGAATGGATCATTAACTGTCGAAAAAACCTTAAACCGACTTCAGTCTCACATGTGTCAATTTGGTTTTAATATCTTTAAATAAAATACATTTTTGATAAGTTTATTTCAATTTGCGATTTTATTTCAAAACGGGTTTCTAGCAAATTGAAATAAATTTATGTCATCGCGACGCGTTTTGAAATAATCTTATTTCATTTTGCAACTTTATTTCAAAACGGGTTGTGACACAGCTACAACCGATGATGCTCAGCCTGTTGAAGTATTGACCACATCGACCACATCTGACCAGTTGACGTCTAATCCAGTCCTTGCCAACATAACAGTTGTGAACAATGGTAACTATGCAAACAAGATACATCGGTCCGACTTGGCCCAACGTCAAACCAATGTTACGACGTCGGTTTGACGTCGGGCCGACTTCAATGTTTGCTTGGAAGTTCTTAACAATACTTTGTTCTGTGCGAAAAAAGAGAAATTCAGAAAAAAAAAAAATGATACGTATACATTTATATTATACTGATTGACATCCAATTAATGTATCAGACATGTGTAGATATAGTTTTTTGGTTGTTTGAAAGATTTGTGCAATCATCTAGTGTTTGCTCTGATTATTCTTTTTGTCTGCTTTTTTGCAGGGTCATCGGAAACCTCTTGTGATTATACAGAGCCAATGAAAATGTTTTCGCCACACAGTGTACGCCCATTTCCCAAAGCTGGAGAAAGGAAAACAACAAAAGGGGGACGCAAAAAGAGAAAGACGGCCATTTTGACTGACACGCCAGAAAAACAAGCTTTAGAAAATGAACAGAAATTAAAGAAGACAAAAGATCCTAAGCCTAACTTAGTGCGTAAAAGATTGTCGTTGAAACGTAGGCCACAGAAAACGAAAGTTAAGCGCTCTTCAAAAACTGCAAGGCAAGATTGTTTTTGTCTGGTGTGTGGGGAGCCATATTCCAATAGTAAAAGTGGAGAGCAATGGATTCAATGTTTCGGATGTGAAGACTGGTCCCATGTACAAAGTGTACCGTCTGGTCCTGGTTATACTTGTCACAATTGTGATATTGATGAGTCTGACTTTATCCATTGATGATTGATTGGCTATTGTTGTTTTTATGTTTGGTTTAAATTGACTTTACAATAGTTAACTTTTAATAACTTGTCCGTTGTGTTTCCTCGTTGAGCACACTTTTTGATTTTATAGTTAATACTGTCTAATTGGAAAGATTGTTTTGAAATAAATTCATGTTAATTGAAGTGAAATGAAGTTGGTAGTTAACTTTCCCAGTCGGTCCAACTTAACCCGATACCCAAACCAACTTACCCCGATAGTGGGGTAAGTTGGTCCGTTTGACATCGTCTAGGAAAACGCTTGTATGCAGCAAAATCTTGTATTCACGTAGTAGAAAACAACAAAATAATTAAGAAAAATGATTACGCTAACTATGTTACGCATGAATGTTGGTCGTAGATGCAAATTATCTGAGAAATCGACTAAAATGCCGTTTTCTGTGCTAGCCCCGGTCTCCCCTATCATTTTGGACTTGCTTGATAAAATTGAAGCTTGTTTATTTTCAGATTTTACCTGGTTCTTCAAAAGCTAAGGAGGAAACGGAGTCTATGCATGACCGGATAGCCAGGCTAAGGGCCATCACGACTGCATTTATGAGTGAGCACTGTCTGCCGTTTACCATTGCGGAAGACCTGCTAAAATTGGCAAAAACGCTGAGCAAGGACAAGCCAGCACTGATGAAGACCACCTTGTCGGCTACCAGTGCAACATACATAAACACACATGGCGTTGCTTGACCACTTGAAATGTGCAAATACAGAGTTAATAGCAATTTTAGCATCTGACCAATGTGGGTCCAGGACATTTTTAGCAAACAGAATAGATCTGGATGAGATAGATGTGATTTATTTTAAATATTCTATGGATATTTCTTCATTATTGTATTAAGTGACACAGTGAGGATTAGTAACTTTCTCATCTTACAGTTACTGATTGTGAAAATAAATTGACATCGTGTAGATCAACTTTCTGCTTTTCTAACTTTTGAACCTTTGATTTGTAGTGTTGTCACCTATTTCACCTTCAAAATGTAGAGAATAATATCAGTGTTTAAGTATATTTAAAGGCCTCAGATTGCACTCCGATATGCTAAAATCCAGGAGCTTATGGGAGCCTCTGGCCCCCTGGACCCCCAGCCAGGGCTTTGCCCTGGACCCACCGGCGGCCCTGCGGCCCCCAGCTGGAAATTTCAGTATTTTCACTTTTCTGAACTTTTACCCATGAAGATATAATACAAAGAGAAAACTGATTTATTTCGCATGAAACCAACACAAAACTAAATTTTCTTTTATAGATCTTAAATTTGAAGTAAACAAGAAATGATCACGATCTAATTGATATAAGTTGATATTTGAACAGAAAATATAAACTTAAAAAATCGTAATGCTTTCTTATTTCTGTTGAAAAAATAATATATCATCAATGGAGAACTTTATAATTACAAAATGTATATAATCTTCTCTGCTATAACTTATTACAAGGAAGATTTTTAACCTGACCGGAATTAGATCTCGTGTAAGAAACAAGGACTAAAGCCTTTTTGCCACGAATGCAGATATAATATAAAAATAATAATTCTAATATTAATAAACTTATATTTATAGAACATTTTTAGCCATACACTCGAAACGCGGCGATTTGTGTATCATGATAGACGAAAATTAATATCTGAAATCATAGGGCTTATACCCGAGTAATTACGAGTGTGTACGGCATAAACAGTTTCGACCAAACACCTTTAATAGCGTTGAAATTCTGTAGTTTAAATCGATTTTTTTTTATAAAAAAAAGACACAGTTCGTTGAGTTTTCGCCAACGTCATGGAGACATTTCCAGCAAATAAAACAAGCTTATTAAATTTCTATCGCTGCATAGATTTAACAATCATTAAAAATGTTTAAAAGAAAACTAATTACCTCAAATGGACGCATCTTCAAGTTTACACAAACCATTTCTAAATAAACCGTTTAATCGAAACTCCAGCTAGTATCAACCATTTTGATTGCGAACAACGTCGTTTTTGCATATGTTTTTTTACGTCAATTGTGTCTTTTCGCTTGGCCATATAAGGATGGTTCAATGAGTGAAGCTAGAAATGGCAAAGAAACATTTATGAAAATAAAGTATCAATTATTAGGACAATTTTCTTTTCAGAAACCCGATAGATATTGTTTGTATTGTGAAAGTTTGGTGCTGAACGGAAAATTGACGCGCCACATTCTTTGAAGGCACAGAGCCGAACCAGAAATCCAAGAGATTATCAAAAAACCTAGAAGCATACAGAATGTTTTTTTCGATAAAAAGAGGCGAGACGGCATTTATGCCTACAACCTCAACCTACTTTCAACTGGGAATGAGGCAAAAATGAGAGAGAGGCAATCACAAGATGAGGACAAGTTAAGAGTCTGTTTTGATAACCACAGGTATTACAGTAACCGGTGTTTTTTTAAACGCAAATGTGGCAGTAAAGATCCTGAGTCAGTAAAACCGAACCTCCTGTCACACATTTCAGGGGAGTCATACGAAAAAGATTACTCCTTCAAGGACATCTTGAATAGATTTAGGGACGGGGCTATCGGAGATTTATGTCGAGCAGATAATTTTATTAAATTAATAGGATACAGACATTACAACCTGCGAAAACATGAGGCAGGAAAGGAAGATGAAGTGAGAAAAGTTGTAATGGCAGAAATGCGAGAACTGGCCAAACTATCCCAAATTTTTCAAGATCTGGACGAAACAAACCATTCACTAGAGGACATGTCTAGCCGCCAACATTTGTCTGATTTGGTTCAGGCTATCATGACCTTAACAACAAAGGAGGACAAGAGCGAAAAACATGGCCAAAAACTCCTAATTGATGCAATGATAATGAGATCAATAAAAACACTAAAAGGTCACTATAACGAAAGTATGCAAGACGACAAAGAAGAAGAGCTAAAAAAATTCAAAAGTGCCTACAAGCATCGATCTAATGAGATATATCCCAAAGCAAGGGCAATGTGTGTTGCCAAATCGTTCCAAAAGGCAAAGTGGCCAACAAGCCTTCCTGATGAAAAGGCGATACAAATGTTGAAGATATACATGACATCTGAGATCAACTATTTAGTTGAAAATTACCACATAAGACATTATGTAAATTTAAGAAGTTTGGTCGTCGCCCGTCTAACATTGTACAATGCAAGAAGAGGTGAGGAGGCAGCAATACTTCTCCAGAACGAATGGTTAGATGCCTGCTCAGATACATGGCTGCCTAAAGACAAGATAGAAACCGTATACGATCCGGCTGAGGATTTTCTTATAGGCCAATTTAAATTGGCCTATCTCAAGGGTAAAGGAAGGAAGTTTGTCCCAGTACTAATTCCAATTGATTTGATGGAGGGATTATCTATTCTCTACAGAGACAGGGAGGCCTTTGGCATTAAAAGGTCAAACCTTTTTCTCTTCGGAACTCGCAATTCGCATTGCTCTGGGTGGCATGCTGTATCTACTGTGTGTAAAATGGCGAGCATTGATCTACCCATAAACGCAACAACGAAAATGAGGCATAGACTCTCCTCTGTATTCGCCAGCCTGGATATGAATGCACACAACAGAAAGATTTTCATGGACCATATGGGACACGATGAGGAAATCAACAGACAACTACCAGTGCCCTCCAGGACTCCAGGCTATAAGGGTCATGGGGAAAATGCTAAGCAATGCAGATAGAGGTAAGATTAAGTGTAAAAGTTGTGAAATATAAGAGATGAAATGATGTCAGGGCTTTGTTACCTCATATAACAGACTCCCATAAAAGGCTACTTGCCAATTGGAATTTTTTTTATGGGTTTTACATCACATCAATATTATTTCAGTTATGTAGCGATGCCCGACTCTTAATGACTCTCAACTGCCCATAGGGGCTGGTTAAGGTGGGTAGAACCATCGGCATTCCGTAAGTCAGTCGGGAGACTGCCTGTCATGAAAATCCATATCCCTCTCAGGATTTGAACTCACGCCGAGAGGGGCCATGTGATTTCAAGTTCTGTACTCTAACCACTAGGCCACGGAAATTTGTTTAAAATCATACATTTTTCCCAAATATTCAAAGTCATACCAGCTTTTTGGGCTTCCCAATTCAGCAATTTCAGCGATAACATTTCCCAAATTCATCAGGCTTGGGCCTCTTCCCAATTCAAGGGAAAAAGCCCTGGATGTATTTCAATTTTTATGGAAAAAAGATACCCTTTATTTCATTTGTTGTGGGCTTTAAAAAATGGCGGCAATGGGGTGGGGCTCATTTTAGGAAAAAATACTTTGGTGACTCGACGGCTTCTTGATTCAATTATTTTTTGTTTGATTTGAGTTTTACATTACATCAACAATCTCCGATATATTGTGATGCCCAGGCCATGACTTATGACCCATTGTAAAACCAACATTAATCAGACAGAAGACTAGCTCTCATGAAAAATTCGGAACCATTATAATTCAAACCCACAGGTCATGGAAGAATCTATTCAATTTTGCATACTTGTTAATAAAACACATTATGTGACTGGTCTTATTTGAAAACAGTATTAGATAACATGTAAAAAAGGCATTTTCCTTATGATATTTTGAAGAACACATTGTATTGGGAGGGATCATCTCAATTTTTCACAATTGTTTGTTTATGGTGTATGTGCTTGAAGTACTGGTTTAATGAAGAATATCACAATTCAGTCATGCTCTTTCATGATTTCATCACTTACTTATTTCAGGTGTAATTAATAGATTGGAACGTTTACACATTGACTTAATCTTAAGGTACCGACCAAGTTAAATAACTCTACCAGTTTCTGTGCTATGAATATCTTGGTTTAGGTTTCGCATGTATCTTTGTAACCCAGAAACAAATTATTTATCTTTATCCCTCTCCGACATTACCGGGCGTACTCTGTCTTATTGAAAGCTCTTGTTGAATAAATAATTTGTCCATGGCAGTGTCCATCTGTGAAAAAGTATAAAGTTCAAAGATTTGATACACTATCCACTTTTGTTTGACTTTGAAGACAAACTTTTGATTGTATTTAGCCACATTTATGACCTCTGTTACACTTAAAGATTTGGGATAAAAAAAATATCAAAGTTCTAAATATCATATAAATATCAAATAAAGGATTATTTGGAGAAAGAGTTTAGGGAGAGTCCTGATTTTTCAGTAGTCAATATAGTCTTCTTCTATTACGCAATTTATGAATAGTCCAAAGGTGATAGGACACCAGCCATCAAGTACATATGAGTAATGAGTCTAAATAACAGTAACACAAATAGGAAATTATGAGTCTTCTGCTTCAAACATCTTCTGTGTCCTAGAATATGATGGGTAATAAAAATCTGCATTTATGATTTTCTCAAAGATGAAAACGGTGCAGATGAAGACGAAAGTGAAAGTGATGATGACGAATATGAGGAACATATCAGCCCAAGGAAATCCTCCAAATCAAATACTCCTCCAGGTTAGAAGCGAATTGTGAAAACACTTAATAATTCAATTTATCTCAAACAGAGCTTTTATAATCGCTGTTAGCTTACAAATTACTAACTGTGAATGTTCAAAGGAATTATATATTAAAGAATTCTAAAATGCAAAGATCATTTCAACTTTAAGCAAAATTTTAGGATTATTTTCTTTACTTTAAAACACCAGTCCGACTTATACAGTAGCACATATTGATTTCCAAACATGGTTTTCCTATGCAAGTTACATCAAATAAGTCATTGACATCATTTTCATAAATTAGTGTTTTTTTTTAATAACTTAGATTCATTCTTCAAATTTGATTAATACATAACCATATTTTACCATGATATCAGGGCTTTTTCACATTGCATAACAGGGGCCTAAAATACTTCCCAATTGGAAAATTCTTTAAAATCATGCAGTTGTCCAAATCATTCAATATCATACCAGCTTTTTGGCTTCACAATTCACCAATTTCAGCGATAAAAATTCCCAAATTTAACAGGCTTGGGCCTCTTCCCAATTCAAGGGGAAAAAGCCCTGGGTATTTTATGCTGATTACAATATGCCTAAAGGCTCTTGCTTAAAGTAGATTTACCTGTAAACTATCAGTTTCATTTCATGGATTTGGTGTGTAAGCCATAACAAAGTAACACAAGTCACGAATATCCAGGATCTTTGAAATGATGTTTGATAGTAGTTCTGTTACTTTGATAGTCAACGTAGACGAACTTGAAGAAAACGAGATAAAAAGAAATTAAGTATATAGTCCGGAACATTTTTCATGTAATAACTATGTTTCTTATAATTTCAGTGAGATGGTCAAAATCAGACACAGATTTGGTGAGAGAAGCTTTCCGAGATTTCGTTTTCAGTGAGAAGGGACAAGCAAATAGCAAAGGCAGTCTGCCAAGTAAGTTCATTATTTGCTAAAAGCTTTTCAATTATAACAAAACCTATGGAGTAATTGTGTCTCTCAACATGGTGTTTGGAAACACTTTGTTATTTTTTTCCAATCTCACCTTAGAATTTCCGCTCACTCATTCGAAATATTCTCATACAATTGTATCGGTTTTGGGGCTGTCTAAAATACGGTGGAGCTACTGCTCACATCTTTTCTCTTTTGTTGTGATTGAATTAATTTATTCATTATTTCGTGATTTCAATTTTTGAATTACTATTATATGAATATATTAAACCTTTTTAAAGTGGTTGCTTTCAGCGTCCTTGTGTTAAGATTTTTAAGAAATAGGTTTAAAATTGATTCATCTGTTCTTTACTTTAACATATATTATTGCCCAAAATATACTTAGTCATAATATGGAAATTCACTACAAATCATATTTAGCAAACGGGTAGAGCTACACGCTTTCAAACTTAGTTACAGCTCTCCCCATGATCGCAGTTAGCAAGCTGATTGGCTATTTTGGCATAAGCAAATCCAAGTTGTGTATGACACTTGTTTACTGTGGTAATATACACTGCATTTTGTGACTGAAATGTTTGTTTTAGAAATATTTGAGAATAGTCTAACATGTCCTCTGACAACTCTTGTGTACTGTAACTTTCATGGATATCATAAAATGAAGTGTTAGATATTTTCAAACCTGCTTTTTATTTTAAGGCAAATCGAGAATTGTACAGTTCCTGAAAGAAACCCCCCTGGCGTCTTTAAACACTATGACAGAAAAGGAACAATATATGAAAATAAGATCAAAGGTTTTTAATGAGAGGAAAACGGCCAGACTTTCAACCCAACAGGGATTAAGAAAAATATCAGTTAAAAAAAAATACATAGTTCAGTGACAATGATACGACAAAATAATGTAATGTATGTTCAAGAAATTATACTGACCGTAACTTACCGTATGTATATCAACATGCTTTAAATGTCCTAGTATGACTAAATGTATACTAAGTTTAAAAGAAATTAACATACACTCTGAAATTATTGCTGTTTTTATTTAAAAAGGATTTAAAATTAGAAATACTTTCTATCTTAACAATTAGTCAATGATATATTTATACCATTCTTATCAAAGTACCTTTTCATATTCTCGTCAGTGGAAATGGAAAGGTTTCTTATCAGTCTTGATTATATTGTAATTTAAACAAAAGCTTTTTGGAACACTTGAAAAAAAATGGATACGAATTTAGTCTGAGAAACGATCAATTTAGAGAGTTTTTATATATCTTCCCTCCTGTACATTGGCTGGCATTGTAGTTGTTATTATTGCTATTGTAAGATAGTCAAAATCAATTTGTGTATTGAACGTGGTGTGTAAGATAGATTGCCTTTTTGATCTGAATAAAGTTATATTATTATATATTATGTAATCACATTTATATTTGTAGACAGGAGTGAGTAACCGGGTGATTTACGAAGGTTTACTCACTCTTGTTAACAAATGCACTATATCATATCACCTACATGTTTCTGTTGTTGTTTAAAACCTGATTACTATAGTTGTAGACAGGAGTGAGTAACCGGGTGATTAACGAAGGTGTACTCACTCTTGTTAACAAATGCACTATATCATATCACCTACATGTTTCTGTTGTTGTTTAAAACCTGATTATTATAGTTGTAGACAGGAGTGAGTAAATGGGTGATTAACGAAGGTGTACTCACTCTTGTTAACAAATTCACTATATCTTATCACCTACATGTTTCTGTTGTTGTATAAAACCGGATTATTATAGTTGTAGACAGGAGTGAGTAAATGGGTGATTAACGAAGGTGTACTCACTCTTGTTAACAAATTCACTATATCATATCACCTACATGTTTCTGTTGTTGTTTAAAACCTGATTATCATATTTGTAGACAGGAGTGAGTAACCGGGTCACGGATTTACAAAGGTCTACTCAATCCTATCAACATCATTGTGATATTCTTAATCATGTGTTCAGATGTGTGTCGGTATGCCTTACATAACTACGGTTTTGACTTCTTATAGCAGAGTTTCCTTTTTTTAATCGTCTGCTGCCACATGTCAACAATAGATCAAACCGTTTCGTTAATATCGAAGTTTTCCACGAATATGCTTATAAACCAATTTCTACCTTTTAAAATTTCTCCTGTTCATGAAAAACTTCATGTAAACCTCACATGTACATGTGTTTATATGTTTACTTATTTGTGTTAGACGTATAAGTCCATCAGGCCGGGTGTAATGATAAGATAATCAATTTGTCTCACAATGATAAACGATTCACATACTTATAGTTTACCGTTCTATCGGTTTATTTCGTAAACAATGATCCAAATTTGAATCTGGGAAGCAGCGGAATATCACAAACATTTCATTGTGAATTAATAAACCTTATCTTCGTCATGTTTAATCTTGCAAAAGAGTTTACTGTCAAAGCAGTGAACGGTGCAGAAAATGAAATAGATATATGTGAATAGATAAAGAATTCTTTATAATGATGGCAGTGAAAATATTAAAGAAAAACTGAACCCGAATTGTTTGTTCTAAGAAAACTCCCCAATTATCCCACCATTTCATACTCTCCTCACTGGTTCTCCATTTGATGAGAGGTATAGACAGAAACTGACGACCCTACAAGAAAAGTCGTGGTTCGGACGTGTTAATATTAATCAGTATAAACTATTGTGAGAACAGTAGAAAGGATATCCAAGGACTTGGATTTCGTAAGAATTAAGTATCAAAAATGCTTAACCCATGGGTGAAAGAGTTCAGGATTATTCCTAAATTTCAGGGTTTTGAGACTTTTTGTCCCTATATAATGCTATAGCAAACATGCCTTTTCAGGATAATGAACTACAGATTTCAGGTTTTCAAAATTGTTCAACTTTCATCCATGTTAACCCTTTCCCAAACAATAACGACATTTGACCACTTTGTTGCCAACAACTTTAGAAAACAATGCGGGAAAAGGAGAAATTGTTCGTAACGAGCGATGTTTTTTTTCTTTTCCTACAATATTTTCTGCCCAATCAGAAGATTATTTTCCAACTTCATCACATTTTAAAATGTCGTCTGCAAACTCTTTCAATTTGGGACAGTCGAAAATTTGTTGTTTGGGAAAGGGTTAACTCGTTAAACTGTGTTCCTCCGTGTGTGTGTAATGAGCCTTATAGCAGACCCCGATATCCCAAAAAACTTGAATTTGTTTGTATGATTAAAAGGATCGTAACAACATAACGAGGGCTTAGCGCAAAACGGTTGTAACTGACTTTTTTTTTCAAAACTCACTTTTTTCCATTTTCCTAACCTATATATATTGATACATTATCCCATAAAATATTTTACCAATATTCTTAAAATTAAAAGAGAAAATGAAAAATTATCAAAAAGTTGTATCTCAATTATACAATACCACAACATTTGTTCATGCAAAAGGGTTGTAACTGAGTTACAACCCTTTTGCACAAAAGATATTTCAAAACAAGGGAACAAATCAATAGTTACTTCCCATTAATTATTTATAACTGATGACATCACTGATCTCTGACATCACTGATGACATCAATGATGACACTTCAGCCATCTTAGGTTACTATGGGATCTCTCACAACAACATAGGATGCAGATTTATGCCTGTGTGCTTTCCTTATGGTATTACCGATGCATCGATCTATATAGATATTTTAGAGAAAGATATTGTTAAAGGTAAGTAACTTTTTATAATTAAAAATTACTTTATTTTGTTTCTTCTATCTTTGGTCTAGAACCTGTCTATAACTTTTTTTATAAGCAACTCTGTTGCAATGTTCCACATAAAGTGACATAAAGTATTATGTACAGATCTGGGTGTGATACCCTACACCTTTTCAGAATGGTTCTCTTGGTTCTTTATAATGGTGTAGCACTGATACAGGTTTTGGTACTTTCTAGATTTCTAATCCATTTTTCTCTAGTTAAACTTATGGATGGGTGGGGAACAATAACAGACGACCCTTTGGTACTCTTTGCAGAAGACAACTTTTAAAAGGCTTTGTAAAATTGCCAGAAACCGTATTGTTCCGTTATTTGATTTTGTCCATATTTTACGAGAAAATTGTGACAAAAGGAGAAACTGCAAATGATGAGCAATTTCTCCTTTTGTTGCATCGTTTTCTTAAGTCATCTGCTGTCAAAAATAAAATGTCATCTTTAGGTGATAATAAGTTAAGAGAGATATGGTTGTAATGCTGCTTAGTTGTTTTCACTGTTGTCTGTTGTAGATCCCTTGTAACAGGGAAAGAGTTAAGAGACTTTCAATAATTGTTGAACGATTGTCTGCCCCTACAAAGTCATGGTACCATGTTTCTTTTCTTTTCTAGGTACAACAAACAATTATGAGACCTCCTAGATCTATGTTTCAACATGGGAATTGGTCTGTGGTCAGGACACATTATGAACATCCTCATGCAAAATTCTACAATTTAGAAAAGTAAGTAATTTCATGCTTTTACATAAGGCATTTTTTTCTATAATTTGTGGAAAAGCAACTGTATTATGATTTTATGATAGTATCAGATAAATGGAAGGGTCATCTACAGGTTTATCTGAATCAACATTGGTTGCCAGTACCTTCTATGGATACACTCATATAATTTGTGTGAACATAATTTAAGAGAAAACCATTTAATTGGCCTGCATGAAGTGTCAATATATTTATCTGTGGGGACATTGAATTTTAGTGCATGCTAATTATATTGACCCTTTACCAAACAATCCCTACTTTTTATGGGTCTACAGCAGAAGACTTAAGAAAATATTGTGGGAAGAGAAAATGCTCGTAACGAGCAATTTCTCCTTTTCCCACAATGTTTTCCAGAGTTATCTGCAACAAACTTGTAAAATGTTGTTATTGTTTGGTAATGGGCTAAATGTTTAAATATTTCAGGTATTGACATTTCCTAAAAGATGAACATTTTACGAGCTCATTATCATCAGGGGAGCCAGAAATTCAAGGGAAGAGGGAAACAGTGTGTTACCAATTCAGTCCATGCCATCATAGAGAATTATGCCATTTCCCCAAGGTCTTGGGATTCAAATTCGCTAGATACTATTCTAGAAAAAGGTGACAATTTGTATCTTCAGATTGCAGATGAGAGGCAGTATTTATCATTTACTGACATTCCAGTTTCACATGTAACAGTTTGTGAAAGCCTCCATGGGACACTTGATGGTAAAACAGAAAACCCGTTTTTTTCTTTAAGTGGTGCCATAACTTCAATTTGTCAAAATCATATTGTTACTGCTTGTCTGTTTTTAATGGGGGATACAAACCCTAGTTATGCAAGTGCTGTCATGAAAAATGATGATGTTTTCAATTTCTTTGATCCCCATAGTAGAGATCAAACAGGTATGGTAACAGCTGATGGAACTGCCTGTGTTAGTAAGCACAACAATGTTTCAGAGCTTTGTCAATTTATTTCTCATCTGGCAGATTCATTACATCTTATTGGTTCTGTGCCATTTGAAATAGCAAAAGTTACTTTGCCAAAGACTGCCATTGTCAATTGTAATGTAAATGAAACTGATTCTGACTCGGACAGTTCTTTCAGCTGTTTCGAACCTGTTTCTGATGGAGAGTATGCCTGTGCACTTTATTTAGGTGAAGAGACAATTAAACAAGCTGCAATTATAAGTGATGTATCAGACGTTTCAGATATTGATTACACAGATACATGTAGTGAATCAACTGATTCAGATGAAGGCAATGCTGATAGAAACATTGTCAGTGATGACAGTTTTGATTTTGACGATAATAACGACAAAAATTATGAGCCAAGTGAAGATACAGATTATAGCTCAGATGACAATTTACCTCTGTCATATCTTTGCTCAAAAACAAATGTTCAAAAACATGTACACAGTAGTAGCTTTACAGAGAGAAATTCTGTAGGAACTTCACATGTGCCAGAGAATCTATTGAGGTCATCATCCAGAATGGGTGATGTCCTTAATACATCCATGACATATTATAACTTTGATGTTTCACCTTCTGAAACTTTGTCAGGTAATCCTGATCCAGAGCATACAAATATTTCTTTGCAATTAACAAGTTGTAGAAGTGACAGTATTGAGTCTATTGAAATTAGTGCCCCACGGCCAAAACGAAAGAGAAAATCAGACCCTTCTAAGTGGAAAAGAAATGTCGCAAAAGACCGTTTGAATGCTGGAAAGTCTTATGTTGGAAAGGGAAATTCACTAAAACATGCAAAGTTAATGAAACCCTCCTGTGGAGCAAAATGCAGATATGAATGCAATAAAAACTTTTCGGAGGCAGACAGAGAAAACATTTTTCACAACTTCTGGCAACTTGGCTGTATAAATAAACAGAGCCATTTCTTATCTAGCAATGCTATAAAACAACCCAAAAGGACTAACTGTAAAAGTTACACCAGAAGAGCTTCTTCTATTTCTTGGTACATACCAAGTTTGAATAGTCCAGAACAAAAAGTTAAAGTATGTAAAACCTTTTTCCTGAATACTCTAGCTATCTCAGACAAAATGATCACTACTGAGCATAAGAAACAAAACTCTCTTGGTCTGTGCAAAGATGATGAAAGAGGAAAACACCACAATAGGCCCAACAAAACAAATGACCATGCGTTACAATTGGTAAGACAGCATATCAAAGTACTGTAGAAAGTCATTACTGCAGGCATGACTCGCAGAAATTGTATCTTTCACCAGAGTTGACACTCCCTAAAATGTACTATCTTTATAGAGACAAATGCTTATCAGACAGGAGTGAACCTGTGTCATTGGGTATATACAGGTCAGTCTTTGCAAATGAATTTAATCTTTCATTTCATCATCCTAAGAAAGACCAGTGTGATCTTTGTGCATCATATGAAAATGCTGGTACGGAAGAAAAGGAAAAATTAAAAGAAACCTATGAAAGACATTTAAAAAATAAAGATATGGCAAGAAACCAGAAAAATTATGATAAAATTTCAGCTAAAGAAAGTGGAAACTCCAATACAGTTGTGTGTTGTTTTGATTTAGAACAAATACTGTTAACTCCCCATTCCTTCCAGTCCTGTTTGTATTACAAGAGAAAGTTGAATTCATTTAATTTTACCATCTATGACTTGGTGTCATCTGATGGGTACTGCTTTGTATGGAATGAATCTATAGCAAAAAGAGGTGCATGTGAAATAGCCTCATGTCTGTATCAGTTTATTTCCAATAAATATGAGCATGGCACAAAAAACTTCATTTTTTATAGTGACAACTGTGTGGCACAGAATAAGAACAGATATTACATAAGCATGTTATGGTATTTTATGAAAAAATACAATTTAAATTCTATTGTGCACAAGTATTTGGAAAAGGGTCATACCCAAAATGAGGGAGACTCAATTCATGCAACAATTGAGAATGCAAGTAGACGCATTCCTGTGTATACAACAGGACAGTGGGCAGCTGTCATTAGATCCGCCCGCCGCCAACGTCCATATGAGGTAACAGAAATGACATTGAATGATTTTTTGGATTTTAAGAAACTGGCCAGCCACATTAAAAACTTTGATACAAATACAGACAATAGTAAAGTGTGTTGGAATTCCATCAAAGTTGTTAAATTCCTACCATCTGCTCCTAACCAATTTCATTACCAGACTGACTATGATGGACCAACTTTTACAGTTGATTTATTCCACAGGGCACGTTACCATATACCAAATCCAAATGCAATAGAACCAATTCCACTGAGAAATAAATTCATTCCAATCCCAAAAGCAAAATACCTTGACCTTTTAAGTCTATGTCAAAAAAACATAATTCCAAAGGCATATCATGCCTTTTACATTCTTCTGCCTTATGAATAGTTTTATTTTTATTAACCTCAGAGCAAATACTAATACTCCTCTCAGCACAGGTTTTTAAGGGATAACAATGTTTTCTTTAGTCTTCTTGAGTGAAAAGATTTGCATGTCTAATTGATTTATTTTGAGTTTAAAGCAGTGTTCACAGTATTTCAGTTTATAACAGCAACAGTTCACTTATTCGGTTTTCCTGGGTGATCTACCAGTACAATTAAGGGCTTGGGAAATAGTACCTTTCCCAGACACTCCGGTGGCCGACAGCCGTGAGCAGGGATCGAACCAAGGACGCCAGGTCTCAAATTCCCAACACTAACCACTCGGCCATCATGGATCTCTATGCATTGTCTTAACATATTTATTTAAATAGAAAAGTTGCTGATTTGTTAATTGTTATTGAGTGCAATTTTAAGAGGTAGAAGTGTTATTTATTTATATATTTTCTGTATTGGGACAGAACATTTTGTTTATTCAAATCAGCATTAACTCTAATATCACTTTTCGACTACTTTTTGAATTTTTCAGCTGATGACATTTTAAAAAAATTTGTAGAAATATAAAAAAAGAACTGTTTAGTTCTGTCATTTGATATGTGTACAATAGTCTAATTAGGAGAAATTGCAATTCCTTCTTTTGTCACAATATTTTCTTAAGTTATCTGCTGAGATAACGCAAAATGTCATCTGTAAGTTGTTAATGAATTAAGCAGAAAATGTTTAGATTTTTTATTACGGTTGTACAAGTATTTTTGTAAAATCATTAAATGTTTGGACCTCTACCTAAAGGGCTTTCCAACAGCAGATGAGGCCTTCCACATACATGTAGGTCCTTAAGAATAGTTTTTCCCATCTGTGTTGATTTGTTGCATGTACATGTAGTTAACCCTTTACTCCATAATTACACATTTTTTACACATTTGCAACAGGTAACTTAAAAATATTGTGAAAAAAAGATGAAATTGTTCATAATAAGCTATTTCTGCTTTTGTCACAGATCGTCTACTCTTATCGCAAAATTTATCCGTGGTTTGTGACAACTTACCATTATTGCTGTTGATCAATGCTTTCAGTTTGGATCCTGTACAAAATTTGGTATGGGGTAATGGGTTAAGAATGAATTTAAAACTGTTAAAACAACATTTTACTTTCAGCATTGAATTGCTGATTAGTTAGTTAAATTATGTTAAAACTTTGTTATAATAAGGTTATTTATATAAAGTTGTTAATGTAAAAAAAAACGTAAGATGCATTAGAATTTGTTTAGAGTTAGTGATTAAATAAATTATTGATCCTTATTTTAGTACCTAGTTATTTTGAACTTTACCCCAATACTTTTTAAAGTTACTGATAAATGCATCATGATTAATTGTGACTTCATTTTACAAGAAATCATGAAACATCAAGAATTATGTTTGAGTTACAACTGTTTTGCACAAACAAAAAATTGTAAAAAATTTCAATTTGTCACGCAAAAGGGTTGTAACTCAAATTTTCACTATTATCTCTTTTTTAAGAAAAAAAAGTATTTTTATTCATAGTTCATGGTGAATGTATAGTTTAAGTGAATCTATTTAATTTAAAGGAATAATAAAACAAATTAATGTAAGAAATTGAAACAGTTTTTTGCTTCTCCTGAACAATTTACAAAAAGTGAGTTACAACCGTTTTGCGCTAAGCCCTCGATAAGGTTTTTCCTACAGCTATTTTTTTTAAATGTTAGTTCCGTTCTAATTGATCATATATGTGCAAAAATTGTTTTCTGATCGCCTGTTTGTCCGTAAATCAGTCCATGTGGGGTTGGATTTGTAGGATGTGTAGTGAAATAGCAAACAAGACAAGCGTTGATCGAACGTCGACTCGAATCTTACCACACTCGGGTGAATTTTTTGGGATTAGGAGGGCCTAAAAGGGAACGTCGACTATCGACTTTCTTAGTAATGATAAAGGGTTACCATTCATTATGTGGTTAAATGGGAACCCAAAATTCTTTTTAAATGTAATGATTTCAACTTTTTATATTAATTTACTAGTATATGGTCTTCATTGTATTATATCAACGGTTTATTCCTCAGAGGGGTAAAAGTCATATTAATTATAAACAAGAGGATCCTGAGGGTCCTGGATCGCTCACCTGACACTTGTAAAGTGTTGGTTACAACAATGTTACACATGAGTAATGGACAAGATTTGTCTAAATTTGACAGTGATCTACTTTTGACCCCAAGTTACTCATAAACTGACTTGGTTGCGATATAACAGGTTGATCATTTTGAGCAAGTTTGATCAAATTGGGCTGAAAATGTAGCTTTCAGAGTGTAAACGGGTGTTATCTAAGATTTGACTTTGTGAACTACTTTTTGATTCCATTCCACCCATGATCAAAGTTAATCAAGATATTATCAAGGTTAACATTTTGAGCAAGTTTGATCAGCACTCTGGATGTCTTAAAAAATTAAGCTGTAGACCTCTTCGATATACATTGTACAAACAGTGTTGCCTTTAGAATGTAAACAAGATTTATCAAATTTACGCAAATATTCTAAGAAACTTTGAAGGGTAAGAGAAAGCGAGTTCCAGACAGATTGGGTCGCATTTTTTACCATAATATTGTAAACAATAGTAATTTATGATGTGACATAGTCACCATTTTTCTAAACCCATCCCATCTTCTATGATCTAATTCGACCCACATATCATCAAGAAAACATAATATGCCATTTTGAAGCAGAACTGACCTACTTTTTGACTCCACCTAACCATGATCGAAGTTGATCAATATATCATCAAGGTAAACATCCTGACATGTGGCTTCTAATGTGTAAACCAGATTTTCAAAGAGTGGACCTAGTGAACTTTTTTACCCTACCCCACGCATGATCAAATTCGGTCAAGATATCATCAAGGTAATATTTCACTAGTGACCTACTTTTTGACCCCACACCACACATGATCGAACTCTATTGAAATATCATCAAGGTTATCATTCTAAGCAAGTTTGATCAAGATTTGGCCGAAAATGTGGCTTCTAGAGTTTGAACAAGATTTTCTAAGATTTGACCTAGTGACCTACTTTTTGACCCCACCCCATCCATGATCAAACTCGATGGAGATATCATCAAGGTAAGCATCCTGAGCAAGTATCAGGAAGAATGGGCCAAAAATGTGGCTTCTAGAGTGTAAACGCTGAAATTGTTGACGACGCACGCACACACACACGACAGACACACGCATGCACGACAGACGACTGACATTCAAGTATCCTAAAAGCTCACCCTGAGCAGAGCTCAGGTGAGCTAAAAACAGAATTTAAGTAAGGAATTCATCATCTTGACGTGCATTGCTGTTTTTACTAAAATCATCCTTAAATCAAAGTTACCGTGCCCTCCTGGAGAAGTGCCCCCTCGAACATCTTTAACTGGGCGGAGAACTGCCCTCCTACTATAATAAAATTTCTAAAATATGTAAGTCCTCATACATTTTGGAACCAGACAGTTTAACCTTAGTAGACAAGCTGAACTAAGAAGTGTCCTGGCGTCTTTAGTAATCTGTAGGCCGTTAGCCTATGTCTTTCTCCATACTGTTTAAACTTAGCTCAAAGTCGTACATTTTGCAAACGAACACTTAAAGAATTGTGCGTACATGACCTGACGTTAACCAAAATGAAAGACGTAAACCTCTAGCATCATGACTATTCTATCTGAATATGGATGCTATAAATCTGGTAAAACTTGGTCGAGCAGGGTTGTTGTGAGGATTTCTTTCGAATGCTGTTGGATTATTGTCTAATGTTGATTAAAGGATGAAGTCTTGTGCAATGCATCTCCAGATTATCTTTCCTGTTCTTATATATTAGTTCTTTCTGTATATGTTAGTATTCATCTAGTGCCAAGTTGTGCCTACCTTTTCTATATGCTATAAATTTGAAATTTAGCTGTGAATTCATGATGGTTGAGTCTTAGAATAAAGCACAACTAAGATTACCCCTTCATGGGTCTTTTAATTCCACTTATTCATGTGAAACAGTTTGTACACTTAATGCATTTAAAGAATTGAAGAGAATATTATTTTGAAGTTTTACGAACGGTTATTCATTGTAACACTGCAATAAAATCACTCAATTACTATTTGAATTTAAAGGCCCATTTAATGGAGATTTTGAGTAATTGGGGTCAGACCGCTGTTTGTCTATCGATAAAGTACCGTCCTTCAAAAAGTGGTATGTAAATTCAATGGAATGTAGATTCCAAAAATTAAGAATTGGCATAATTAAGGAGTCTAACAATTTAAGTTTATGAGTAATGACAAGAGCTAACTGATTAAACACAGTAAATAAGTAATGCATTGAAGACGATGCGCGCTGTGCAATCAATTTTTGAGTAGGGTTCCACTTTCCATCTTTAAAAAGGTGTGTTCCAAGGTATTCGAAAGATTGTACAATTTCAATTTTACTGTTACTAAAAAAATAGTCGTATGATGTATGTCGACCCTTTTCAAATATCATTATTTCTGTTTTATCTACGTTAAGTTTAAGGTTCCATCTGATACAATAATTTTCAATATCGTTTTAATAAAGTGTAATATCCAACCAACAGAAGGTAGGCAAAGCAGGAAAGATCCTGATGGAATTATTCCTAGAAAAACTATTGTTTGCAAGAGCTGATACGACAATATGGGTAGTATAATTTTAAAAAACGAAAACAATATTAGTTCAGATTTGTGAATCCCACAAACAAAAACGAAATTCCATTAATCTAAAATAACCAGAAAACATTTTTAATCATCTCACACATCATTCAATCCTATCGTTAATAAAAACCATCGGGAATGAAAATAATCTGCGTTCGAAGTGAAACAGGGACGAATATCACGCAACTTTCTTGTTTCGAACTGACTTTTATGGCATTGGCCGATTGTTTTTTTGAACAATATTGTTCCAAAGCTGGTCAATTATATCTCCTATGCTCGCCCTTGGGCATATATTTGCCGACTATTCGGCAAATACGGCGATTCTTGAAAAAGAAATCGCCAATCTTTTTCTGTTGCATAGTGGCGATACGAATTCGTTTTTGTTTGGTCAGCCTATCTGAATATTCGACAGAACTTGAACAATTCCGACAGATTATTTAACTTTTTATGTTGATATGGTATAAGCGATCTCTTTCTTCTTCCTTTTTTAATTTTTAATTTTCAAAATACAGACTTTCTTGGCAAGGGATCATTCCGTGGAAATAGTTCGTTCAAAATTTATCACTTAGCCCTTCGTGTCAATAAATCTATATCATTTTCTGGTGTGACAAACATAAACTTGGACGAGACAAAAGAGGTCTTGACATAACAAAACAATATTAGGCAAGATGATGACACTAAGAACAAACTTGGACGATACATCGTTGGAAAAGACAGACATTAACAAAAGAAACAAACTTTGATGAGACAATATTGAACACTATATAGTCGAAGGCTTTTAAAACACTTCTAGTAAATGAACAGCATGGGGGATGAACATGATTGGGTAGCATCTATTCGTCTCTTCTTTGGTTTCAAGTCTTTGGTATCTCCCCCCCCCCCCCAAAAAAAAAACCTGCCAAATTAAAGCCTTACAGACTATTTGTACATTATCCCCCATGCCTGTTTGAAGGTTATATATATATATCTCTAATTAACGGGTATTTAATATGATAATAAAACGTGGCATTCACGGATTTGTAGTATCCGGACCAACGAAATTTTGGAAAAGGACGTATTTTCTCACGAAACAGATGAAAAGACGGTATTTTTATGATAAAAGTTAAAAGGAGGACTCGCATGCGACCAACTTGTTTTCTTTAGCGTGGGTTAAATAAAACGTTATATGCAATTTATAACAAAATTGAAATGTGTTACAAAATGGGTCGTGCTTTCGGTGATATACAAAATGTTGGTTTTTGCCCTCCCCTTTTCTGACGTCATGGAATATGACGTCATTTTCTGGTAAATATTCCGCGTCGATTGCTACTTTTTGGCCACGGAACAAGGGTCAGATGATCGTCTCCTATTAAATATGTTTTCGATTGGATTGTTTCAATTAAATTACGAAACCTACTATCAGATCTAAGAATATGATTTGCAACTTTTGCATATGATTCGATTTTGTGACGTTTGAAGAAAATAATAGAAAATCGTCCTCTAACGCCAAAATAACATAATCATATTGCAGATCGATCTATTGAATAATACATAACATTTACACTAAAAATGCATTTTTTCACAATGACTGCTTTAAAAATAGCAATAACATTGCCCTGACAGGATTAAAATTTCTGCGGAACGATTTCTTTGATTTAAGATGGTTTAAAACGGAAACATTAATGTGGAGGATATCTTGAAGTTCTGGCAAAAAGTCGAAAATTGCCTTTTAAGACAAGATTTTGATTTAACAGCTTTAAAATATCTTTTGTCCCGTATTTGGTGTGTTTAACATCCTCAAACCTAAATATAAATCTTTTAAACGGATTGTTTGGAAATATGATGATGGTGACTATGACAAATTAAAACGAAGTTTTCAAGAGGTTAATTGGAATGATATATATGACGATGATATAAATAGACACACGCAAAATATCACTAATATCATATCTAAAAAGGCTCTACAGGCAATACCTAATAAATTCGTTTTTGTTAATCCCCACGAGCCTCCTTGGATGAATGGTCTAGTTAAACATAAAATAGGTCAACGAAAACGTCAAAATCATAAGGCAAAAAGAACTAACAATCCTAGCCATTGGTCAAAATTCAAGAGAATAAGAAATGATTGTATAACTTTAATTCGACAGACGAAAGACGATTATCTAGACAAGCTATCTGCAAAATTGAGATCAGACTCTCTTTCCCCTAAGGACTGGTGGAAAACCCTCAAGTCTTTTATAGAACCATCATCTATATCTTCCTTACCACCCTTATTAGATCCTTCTACAGATTCAATTGTCATAAACGAAATAGACAAGGCGAATGTCTTAAACACTTTTTTTGTAAGTCAATCAACAGTCAATGATTCTTCTTGTAACTTACCACTAAATTATCCCCGTTTTGAGGGAAACCCATTAAACTCTATAGATGTCTCTCATTCTGAAGTTGTTGATGTACTAAAGTCTCTTCGTTTAGGAAAGGCCTCAGATCCAGATGGAATTAATAAAAGAATATTGAAGGAGTGTGCCAATGAACTTGCATCCCCTCTATGTCGTCTCTTCAATATTTCTATCATTAGCGGTATAGTGCCATTGTCGTGGAAAATATCAAATGTGTGTCCTATTTTTAAAAAAGGTGATCCATCCTTACCTTCTAATTACAGGCCTGTGTCCTTATTAAATACACTAGAAAAGGTACTAGAACGGGTAATATATAAACACGTTTTTAATCATTTAATAAATATTCAATTTTTCACACCTTTTCAATCAGGCTTTTTACCAGGGGACTCGACTGTTAATCAAGTTACAATCTTGTATGATAATATTTGTAAAGCTCTAGACAATGGGTTAGAAATATGCATGGTTTTCTTTGACATAAGTAAAGCCTTTGATAAGGTTTGGCATAAAGGCCTTTTATTAAAATTAGAATCTGCAGAAATAAGAGGTAATCTTTTATCTTGGTTTGAAAATTATCTATATTTAAGAGCTCCAAAAGTTGTTTTTCCAGGGGGATCCTCTGATCAGTGTTCTATAAATGCGGGAGTTCCTCAGGGATCTATATTAGGGCCTCTCTTACTTCTGATCTTTATAAATGACATCGTCAACAATATTGAATCAAATATAAATCTATTTGCCGATGATACCAGTCTTTCTTTGATAGTTGGTAATCCAAATGAAACTGGAAGAGTTTTGCAGTAATATATTGACAAAATATCAAGATGGGCTGACACATGGCTTGTGAAATTTAATCCATCCAAATCAGAAAATTTAATTATATCACGTAAACGCAACAAACCAGACCATCCTAATCTTTTTATGTCATCCATTGAAATTCCATCTGTTCAAATGCATAAACATCTAGGTATCCATCTTTCTAATAATGGGCATTGGGATGATCATCTAAATGACATAATCACTAAGGCCTGGAAACGAGTTGGGGTTATGCGACGACTTAAATTCCGCCTTAACCATATAATTTTACAGATAGTTTATAATTCGTTTATCAGACCTATTCTTGAATATGGGGATGTTATATGGGGAAACATACACCAGTATCAAAAAGAAGAACTTGATAAGATTCAAAATGAGGCGGCCAGAATTGTCACAGGATGTACAAAGCTAGTATCAATATCAGATCTGCAAACAGAGTCAGGTTGGGAATCTCTAGGCGAACGTAGAAAAAAACATAAACTTATTTTATTCTTTAAGGTGGTAAATGGTCTTGTTCCCAATTATTTAAGCACTCTTGTTCCACCCACAGTTGGTCATATGTCATCTCGAAATCTTCATAACTCTTAATAATGTATGAAATGTAAATTGTAAGACATCACTTTATGAGAATTCATTCCTACCCTCAGTTATAAAAGATTGGAACACATTACCTCAAAGTACGAAAGATTCGGAATCAGTGGGTATGTTTAAATCATTAATCAATCATGATAAACCTACCCCTAACAAGTTATTCTTCTTTGGAGACAGTAAATTCCAAGTCTTACATACTAGATTGAGAAATAGATGTAGTGCATTAAACCAACATTTGTTTGGGAAAAATATTGTAATCTCTCCCCTTTGTCGATGTGGTTCAATAGAGTCAACTCAGCACTACTTTCTTGAGTGTCTTCACTATGTCGACATACGGGATGAGTTACGGAGAACTATAACCAACCTTACTTTGTTCAACCTTAACTCTATACTTTTCGGTAATCCAGATCTCTCTGTAACAGAAAACGAAACCATTTTTAGTGCTGTTCATATTTATATTCGTGATAGTAAGAGATTCTGATGAATACGTTTGAACTATCATTGGCATAATCCTTTAGAGTATGTTTAAAGATACTAAACAGCAAGCCAAGATGGTTGCATTAGTTTTTTTGTTAGATACTATTGCATTATCTATCAACAGCCTCATGTATTGGTTCCAACAATTTCTCGTCACTCCAAATGTTTATTTGTTGTTTTGATTATCATTACTATTATAATGCTTTATTTCTTCACTGTATTACATCAATACGCAAATAATAATTAACATTATTATATTGTAAAATAATTATTAACATTATTATATTGTAAACTACCTGCGTGTTGCCATTAAGGAGAGGAACCTTATAAGCTTTTAGCTTTCGTTCCAATCCGTTTCACAAAATTGTTTGTAATGTATAAAATGGTGTTTTTTTCATTGAATAAAATATGTTTAAACAAAAATATCTTTATTTGAATAAAACATAATTTACTGAAAAATTATTGTGTTAAAATGAAAAAAAAATCTTAAAAAGACCCCTTTATGCATAGTGTAAGGAATGGTCCACCTAATGACGGTGTTATGCTATAAATATATTTTGGTCTCCTTAAGTCATATAATATAGAAAGTAAAAATTAAGGGGACCAATTATCTACTTTTTTTTTGCATATTTTTAAATAACAGGTTGACGACATAAATCATCACATATATCAACCTTTATTGTAAGGAGACTCTAAATATGCCATTATATCCTAAAAGAATGAAGTTTAAAAAAATATACAAATGGTCCCCCTTATGCCTATTTTTATGCATGGTCCACCTAATGCCTATACTTCAGTGTTATATATATATATTTATATAAAACGAAATTGATTATGGTCTTTTTGTGATAAGGTGCATCTTTCAATATTTGAGAATAATGTTTATGTGTGTAGACTGCCAAGTGCTGGAAATATTTCTAACTACAAAACAAAGAGTTTCTCCTATGGTGGCCGAAACTGGTTCATGGCGTTCAGGGTTGCTTTTTTTTGTTTTTGAAAACTAGGCAGAATTGGAACTTGCCATTTTCATCACATACTTAAAACAGTAGAGAATATCAAAAGATTTATGATTTGTGGAATTTGCTTGAATGATGTGATAAATGAATTGGAAAATTTAGAGAAATTGTAAATTGTAAATTTGGAAAATAAATACATATTAACTTTTAAATAGAAGAATAATACTTTGTTGTCGCCATATATATGCATTCATCTATGCACCCAAGTTGCCAGTCGACCAATATATACTATATTTACAGTCAAACAATGGAAGAATAGAAAGATAAAAAAAATATGTAACTCATTCAATTATTTGGAAACATTTTCCAGGGCAAAATAAGAACAGGTATGTCATCGCCTTTTTCTCATGGCATACAGTGACTGGGTTGAATGAAGAGATCAAGTACCTCATGCAACTTCTGGGACAAGCCTGCTGCATGATAGACGCTGGATTGGCCAACATTAAGAAGTTATACAGAAGAACCGATAGTGAAACTCTGGCAGACATTGGTTTGCACATGTCAACCAAAAATATTGCTTTAACTTGATGGAAATAGGTCTCATTTCTCTGTTGGAATGTCTGATTGACCCGGTTTCACAATGTATCTTTTATTCTGCCACCACAAACAATGTGGGGATAATACTATGTTAAAGTCCCTTTCAAAAGATATGTAATGCCTTACGCCACAAAACCATACGGTCCACATATGCTGCAACAACCCGATATGAAGTCTCTGATCTTGCCTGTAAGATCTTTATTAAGGCTTTTACACCATAAGTCCTGCAATGTCATTTCTGGTTTCAAGTGTAGTGGATTATATCCACTGAGCTCCTCATTCATTCCATGCATATATTTGTTGTCATCAACTGTGTACTTTAGACAGTCAGGTTCCAACATTGACAGTCAAGCAACAGAAGTTTATGAAGAGTTTAATTTCTTTGACAAAATGGAAAAGGATTTAAAGAAAATCAAAAGTGAAGGCAAACAAAGAAACAGTTGGAAATTACAGAGAATGTCATTGAACAGATATTGAAAACCAAAATGACAAAGTGAAGAAGTTATGAAAAGGTGAAAAAACCATGAGAACATAGATGCTAAAAGAAAAGAAATGTATGGAAAGAATCTGGATCAGGAAAGTCATGTATGTATAGATAGTTAGTTATCATTATAAATATATAGAAAGTCATTTATCAGTGCCTTTTCCTATCAATATAATTTCAGACAGTGAATCTTCACTCAGTTTAAATGTTAGCACCACAATAAGAAAATGTTATTAAGTATGCATTAAATTGTGTGGGATCTGGTGGGGCTAAAGCTGCTGCAAATAATTGAGGAAAAGACAACTGTTTTAAGAGACATGCTTGTTCGGTTAGTGAAAACTTGAAAGATGGATGTGTTAAAGACAAGATGCAAGAAAGACTACATTAGTTTCATTGAATTTAGGACTATCATAAGAATTCATTCAGATGTATTCAACACTGTTAAGTATACAATATGATAGTAAACTATGTTAAACTATGGATAAAGGATGGTCCATCTCCAATTTGGTTTAATTTCCAGTTCTTTGTGCATCGGTCACTGTCTAGGTGCAACATATCAATAAAAGAATTGAAAAATTAGTCTCAGTCAGTCTTTATTAAATGCAAGGAAGTTAATAAGCGAGATATTATTTTCTGCTTTTGAGTTTAACAAATAAGAAAATTTATTTCCCCTGCTGGTTGGATTTTCCGGAGGCATAGGAGGCACGTTGTGCACGTGCATGTTTCAGGTAGAGAAGGTATTCAGCTATGGACACTGGACTAAGTTACAACACCTTTAATTGATTTAAGTTATAAGTTATTGATGAGTCATATTCAATCAATGCTATATTCATATGTTTATAATTATAGTTCTTACAATGGGTTCATAATAAAATTGATGTTTTGTATTAACAGTTATACGACGATTTTGTCGTCGAAAGATTACACCAACATGACACATGTACATCGGTCACTGTCTATACATCAATTTCAATAAAGGGATTGAGATGTTTGTCTTAGTAAGTCTTTATCAAGGACAAGGCAGTTTGTCTTAGTAAGTCTTTACCAAGGACAAGGCAGTTTGTCAAGGAAATAGTAGATTCTCAATAGAATGTTGATGGTTATCCTTAACTCTGTTTAACTTATGGAAATATAATCATCAGGTGTTCCTTCATAAAGCCAGGCATTGTAAGATAAGCAACGTATTGAGAAAATTAAAAAATCAAATGAAACAAAACAAAAATGAAATGTTGATTCCAAGTAATTCAAGTAAGCACCTGATTTGTTGAAGCAAATGGAGATGCATGGTAAGGAAGAAGCGTATCAGTGTGAAGTGGAGTCTTGCAACCATTAATATGAAATGCTACATTTTGTTATTGAAATTTCATTCAGATTTAATTGCCATCATCTGCATCCGGTCTCAGTTAGCACATATATCGATTAAATCATAACTTGTAAATACCAACAATACAGGATTGACATTGACAATGGAAGATTTATTTCTTTGCCTGCGGTAGAAAGCTTCATTCTCCACATTAAGGACAGTGACTTGGATGTTAAACCAGAAAGGGATATGGTCAATTTAGATATAAGGACCCAAACAACCCGTTGGCTGGGTTTCAAAATGAGACTGCCTACCATATGGTAGTAATAGTTGCTAGACACTGACAAAAGCCAGTCAATTATGTCGTGATTAGATGTGTATCGACACTTCTCATATAAGTTTGAAGGAATGCAGCACCAACAATGGGCGGAAATAATTGGTCTTCCAAATGGTTTGTTCTGGACATAAACAGAAACACTGCTTGTTGCATTTGAAAGAGGAAGAAACAACATGAATATTATGGACAGTGAGTGGTTAATTTTGTGGTTTAAAGTTATTTAAAACAATGATTTAGCCATATTGCTGTGGTCATTCATTTATACTTTCTTCCATAAAATATAACAGGGTTACAGTGGGCAACTTCAAACAAATTAGTAAGATTTGTTCAAGGGTTCCTATATGGATAAATGGACCAACAAGGCAATGCCAGAATAAAGTATCTATTCTGTCAATATTGACATGATGTCTTTCATGGCAGAAATTTCCAGCTTGACTTTGGTTTCATCATGATGTAAGCCTTTGGTATAACCATAAGGTGGCAATTTCATCTCTTCTGCAGACTTAAACATCCTATGTAGTACTTTGTCGTTCGATAACACCACACAAGACCAAATGACCAACATTAAAGACAGTACAGCATGTCTAAATAGATTGTTGGCAAAACACAAATCCTCGATAAAGATGTTAGATGTCAAATATATGTCTTTTGCATCAACACTCCTGAAATCATACATGTTATCAAAACAATTTGATACTTAAATAGACCTTATTAGTTTGTGGATTACAAAAGGAATTTGCTGATCCATGCTGCTGTAGTGCTTAATAAGGGAGATTTGAGACCGGGCAATCTGCATTTAATTTGCCAATTTGGTAAGTCATTTGTTCATGGGATGTCCATTGGCAGAAAATTTTAGCCTAGCCAAGTTAAGGTGACCAGTTAGGATATTTATAAACCCTTACAAATGCGTTTTTATCAAGTATTTTTAATCACTTTGTTAGAATTGCAAGGTTTGTCCGCCTCACTCCACAGCAGACCCATAATTCAAGTTCTTTTTGAACGAAAACCAGACAATGCTCCACTGAATACAGACCTACAAATGAATACTGAAAATCAGGGTATCTTTCATGAAGTTACAGAATACTCTGAAAATCAGGTCATATCTTACAAAATGTACCGTCTTATTTATGGCAGATCTTGCTTAAGAGGATACACACCCAAACATACGGTACAGTCGAATCAGGTCATATCTAATAGTGTACCATCTGCATCGAGAGCAGATCCTGCTCAACAGGATACAAACCCAAACATATGGTACAGTCGAATCAGGTCATATCTAAACGGTACAGTCGAATCAGGTCATATCTAATAGTGTACCATCTGCATAGAGGACAGATCCTGCTCAACAGGATACAAACCCAAACATACGGTACAGTCGAATCAGGTCATATCTAAACGGTACAGTCGAATCAGGTCATATCTAATAGTGTACCATCTGCATCTAAGGCAGATTCTGCTCAACAGGATACAAACCCAAACATAATGTACAGTCAAGTGAGGTCATATCTAATAGTGTATCATCTGCATCCAAGGCAGATCCTGCTCAACAGGATACAAACCCGAACATAAGGTACAGTCGAATAAGGTCATATCTTATAGCGTATCATCTGCATCCAAGGCAGATCCTGCTCAACAGGATACAAACCCAAACATAAGGTACAGTCGAATAAGGTCATATCTTATAGCGTACCATCTGCATCCAAGGCAGATCCTGCTCAACAGGATACTAACTCGAACATAAGGTACAGTCGAATAAGGTCATATCTAATAGTGTACCATCTGCATAGAGGGCAGATCCTACTCAACAGGATACAAACCAAAACAATAGGTACAGTCGAATCAGGTCATATCTAAAGTAATAGTGTACCATCTGCATAGAGGGCAGATCCTACTCAACAGGATACAAACCAAAACATTAGGCACAGTTTAAAGCAGTCCTTAATTTTTAGGTTATTTAAGATTTTCTAGGTAATTTGACAGACAGTACAAATCCATTAAAACTAGACTTGCTGAAAGACATCCCACTGAAAGTCATCGTTCGTTGATTAGGAATTAAAGCCAGATTGGATGGTCTCAAATCCCAGATGCTAACCAGTATGTCAGTGCACTCAAGATGCATAGGCTTGAAGAAGTGCCCCAACTGTCTCAGAAATTCTAAATATGCAACAGTATTGACATTCCGTTGATTCCTTTTGATATTCTTTGATAGTTTGTAAATTTTAAACTTCGGTAAGCCAAAACAGAAACAGACATTTAGTTAATGATGATCATTGTCGAATGCAGTGTGAAAAGAATTTCAATTTTAATAAAGGCTTTCCTGGATGTACCAGTACCAATATGGAAGCTCTGCAAAAGTATTGCCAAAGGACAAAATTCCTTTTATTCTTCAGAGTGACCAAATTTTGCACAAATCCCCAACAGAGAAAGGAAAAAAAGTAGGTCCTTGAGGGAGTTACTTGCTAATAATTGGGACATGTGGTGCAAAAAAATTGTTTGTTTAAACTAGGGCAGTACAATGAACCATGAATGAACAAATTACTAACAAAATTTTGAAGATTTTTAAAGCAATTTTCTTTAAGGCAATTTTTAGTCTAGCTGTCATTTGAACAAACTGAGCCGAGATCTTCAAGAGCAAGCTATACAATATTTAACATCAAATCTAGGCTGTGTGGCTGCCGAGAAGACTTTTAATGGTTTTCTTAGATACATTTAAGTAAACCTGAATGGCGACATAGTTCCCGTAATGGAAGCATGAACATTTTCTATCTGATGGAAAACTAATTATTGTAAAGTAACTACCTTGAGTGAATTTAGAGACACTGCAAACAGTTGAGCATTAACATAGACTGAGCATATCAGTTCCAGGGTATTCTAAGCTTAGTAACCCAATAACGCGATATTTACTCTCTTTGTATTGCTATGTTGTAACGCAACATTGATCACACATTTGCAACGCATATGATTGTGTAAAGGGGCGAGCATTAGTAAAAGGTTTCTTCATCAACGCAGGCTTACGGTCATGCTTGAAGGGTCAAGAGCTATGCTGGTCATAATTGATAAAGATATCGTCAACGCCACAACATATACATGTCAAAAAGTGCATTGATTCATCATTGATGATCTACTAGGAGGCAAAAAAGCAAAGTAGCTGATGATTCACTTCCTATAGTGGACGAGTTTGCCCACAAATGTGAGGGTTCATTGCCACCTACAACCACTCTACAAATGTCTTTATCTGAAGATGTGATCAACCAGATTACGAATACTTGGAAATCATCAATTGAAAGCCGGTATGGCAGAACCATACATTTGACTAAACATTTTTCCAATTTAAGGCTATGTAAAACTTGTAAGCCCCTAGGGGTGCAATCTTTGATCAATTTATAGCTTCTTTGACATAGTTATGCAAAAAACTGTTACCAAAATTAATGAACAAAAACCCTCCCAAGGATCATACATGTCGAGTTTAGGCACTTTGCTACAATGTAGTTTCAGAAAAAGCGTTTGAGAAAATTATTGACAAGGAAGCTTACACAACACTGGACAGCCCCAATGGCTAATAACCCTGGCACTTTGTGCTTGTTGAGCTAAAACCTGGGCTATTCATAAAGCTTCGCCATTCGCCATAGGCGAAAGTCAACTTGGTTTGGCGAAAAAAGAAATGTACCCTTTCGTCAATTTGGCGAAAGTAAAATTGACCCCATTTTGTATAGAGTCTGTAATGGCGAAAGTGGGAAGAATGGCTAAAGTCTTTTCGCCACTACGAGTGGTAATCATTAATTAAAATTGAATAGTTTGACGTTGAACAGCTTAAATATAAATAGAAGTGTTTGGTTCCTTAGCCGATTTTCTAGTGAAAGCGCTCTTTTAGAAAATCCGGAGACCAGACATTATGTATATTTCCAATAGCAACGTCTAATGAAAACGTTTAAACAGGCCGGTTCCCGGTTTCAGTTTATGTGTCACACTAAAGTCGGTACCAGAATAATAAAACGCACCAAAACGTTTTCGATACTTATTTCTGTAGCTCACTGCGTTAAAAAAAGATACTCATAAAGGTGATATGGGACTTATTGCAATAAAAAGCACGCGAATAAAAAACATTATTTGTGTGTAAACACATTCAATATATCAAGCGTTTTAAATGATTACATCGATGCAATATTAGAACGAAATTCCATGGTACGGAATTTACGGACAACGAAACAACAACAACAACAACATGAGGGAAAGGGACTCCCGGTGAAAAATGGTAATTAAAACAAACATTCAAGGAAATATAACCTTTTATGAGCATATCTTAATGCATTGGAACTCCCACATTTAGTAAAAAGAACGTCATTATTGTACAAGTACTGTCAACTTGCCAGTTCAATGACTCCCAGATCACGTAAACGCTGCAGCATTATAGAGTTTATCAAAGGATAGATATTCTTTTTTAAAATGTTTAATTTATTTTGTTTTATTTACAATCAAAAGTTATTTTATATTCTTTTTTTAAATGTTTATTTTGTTTTATTTAAAAAATGAATCATGCCAGGTGCATGCATGCAAGTTTAATTATTTTCTGTCGTCTTTCTAACCCTGTCCCAAAGTTCTGTAAACATTTATTGAGGTATAGGATGTAGTACTCTACTAAGAACAACCACACAATGAAGTGGCTGATACAAGAACTGTTATTTATTTGTTCAATTTACACATCATTTATTTTATTATGTGATAAATACCATTCTAGCCTATTTCAATAATTGGTCTGTAAATTGAACAAATGAACTGTAATTTATATTTAATATTTCTGCTAAAATGGCTAAAAAGACTTAGCCAAATTTGGCTTTGCAAAAATCCAAGTGGCTAAAGAAAATTTGGGCAGCTTAGCCAAAATGGCTCATAATATTTTGGTCCAATGAAGAGCCCAGAAAATGTACTGTAGTATTGCATTTTTTCAACATATTTTTTTGTTTAGCTATTCTTATGTTTTGCCCATTTTCCATGTCTACAATCAGCAATGTAGATTCAAGTCTCTCAAAATTCACAGCACTGAATAAGTTTGTTCCCATTATGGTATGTAGATTGCTAACATGAAACTCTTAGTCATTTCTCCACAAGTTGACATTGAAGAATTTGTCCAACTGCTAGAAGCAATTCATGTACTTTTGCCACACTAGTAAACCCCTATATAGGGACTTGTTGGTGTGCTGGAGAGAAGTTTGCTATAATAAATCAAGAAATTACTTTCAACTTCTGGCAGGACTTGCATCATAGCTTTTATATCATTTAATGCACTTGTAGGTAAATTGTGTTTTTTAAAACAACTCACAAAAACTGCTCTTTTAAATAATTCCTCATTGAGCAAAATGGAAGATCAGACAGAAGGGAAAGGAAGTTGGAAAAGTTGCTGTGCAACTTCCACTAAGCTTCAAAACAGTGCCCTATGAAAGAACCTGAACATCACTTCGTAAAATTGTTCCGTTGTATGCATGATTATAATTTAACACATGACGTTCAACAAGATAATTTGATAAGGTGTTATGCCGCACTTAAAGTAAAAAGTCTTGGATCTTATCATGAAAAGAAAATTAATGAGATTTACAGAGTTTCACAATCATGCAGAACATTAATTTAGCAAGACTGGTCATCAAATGTTGTGAAAACTTTTTTTCAATCAATAGCTCAGACAACGTCATACGTCGGGAAAATTTTGACTTAATTGCAAGTGCTACAAAACCAATGATATGTGATGGTGAAACAAACTTGAAAATAAAAGTGGTGTTGAGAAAAGCAGGTACAATTACCGAAACAGACTGAAATAGATTTACTTATTCTAAGAGCAGAAGCACACATATCAAAGCTATATACATGTAATATGAAGACATGTTTTCAATGTTTGCAGTCAAATTCAAAGGATTCGGAAAGACGGCGCTTCGAAATATGTGGAACAAAGAGTCAAAGAAGGAAGAAGCCATTAGAGTGGCTTAGAGTGTGCCGGATATATCCGGCGCTATAGATAGTACAAAGGTTAAGGCCAATCAACAGCTACGGTTATTAAGCCTGCATCATGATGATGTTGATGAACATATGTTAAATCATTTACAGGCTTAAATGTGTTTGATTTATGAAAACTAAGAATTGATATTTAACTTAAACAGTTAATTATTGTTTCATTCAGAGGAGACGGATGTTTCACAACTTTCTGTTAGAGATTAGGGGTGTGTACAGGTATACAATACTTTTGAAAAACTGTACTCTATAACATACTCTATAACAGATTGATATTTTGTATCAGACCTTCTTATCAGATATCAAGATGAATATTAAAAAAGAAGTTTAGACAAACTGCAAAACACCATGAGTTAACCATAAAAAACAACACTAAATTCTGTCTTTCACATCCATAACAAGTATGTTATGTAAATCTGCGGCCACAAGTCAACTTCAGGCATGAGAGTCCAGGGGGATTTAGGGGCCAGGCCAATTATTTAGAATTTTCATAAATTCAGGGGAAAGAACTTAAATAACTTTATGATACTCCTTGTTTTCAACTCTCTGGGACATAACAACACTACAAGTTAATCTAAGGAAAGAAAGGGGACAAGTAAAAAATATATTGTGAAAAATAAGATGAATATGTAATTCTTTATATATTTCAACATGTCAATAATATCCAAAAACATGTGTTCAACAGCCAGTTGGATTTGCATTCAAACGAAAATTAGCAGCATGGTTTATATCGCTATATATGATAAATCAGTTTATATAGATACAAATATATTACTGACCATTCTGACTGATATGCAGCCCTACCAGAGATGCTTTTAAGCATCTTTTGACCTCACATATGAAGTCACAAGCACCAACTGGTTGAAGGAGGTAACAACAAACAGCATTCACTCAAGAGAGTTGGTCCTGAATCCAGACTTCTTCAAAAATTCAAACACAAAATTGTTATTTCCATGTAAAAGGAAGGCACAAAAGAGACACCTTTTATGATTGTGGTGTTAAGGCTAACAGATACAGACAACATACTAACTTGGATTTACATGAAAGCTCAAAACTTGAGATAAAAGATAAGCTCCCTTTGGAAAGTGTTATGTTATATTAATATGGATGTATCTATTCTATTATTATATTCAATGTCTTCATGAATTTTGGGGAATGTAAAGTTATATAAAATGTAATATAGTATCTCTTGCAAAGACGAGACATGTTATCATAAAAGAAAGTGTTAAAAAAAAGAGATCTAGAGACATAACCAGAAATGAGTCTTATTATCAATGGTGAAACTGTTACGGAATGTCAGAGATTTAATCATGATACTCTGGATATGTCTGCTTTTACTGTGGGTTCAGCAACCAATAAAAAGCTTCTTTCACACAAACATGTAGTATCAGAGAGGCAAGCATACCAATCAAGCTAATGAAATTCCAGAAGTTATTGTACAATTTAAGATATCAAAGAACACATTGAAAGTTTTCCTTCTGTTGAATCACATTATTGCAGAAAGTTTATCATCAAAAGATTATTTAAATGGTGACCATAATATCTCGAGAATGTCTGGTTGTATGTTAGTAATACAGGTCCAACAAATGTTTGCTCTGTAAGGAATCAACATTCATTTTTAACACACACTGTAATAAATCATTTAATAAGTCCCTAAAGGACAAACCCAACTTCTGTCTTCCATATAAGAACAGTTCTCTAGAGGAGCAGTCCAAATCAAAATCAAAATATGAAAAATATTTACTGAATTAAACTTGCTAGAAAATCAAAGGAAAATGCTAGAGAAATTGCAAGAATTGATCACTCTTTTTTGCCAGCATTCTTTGATTTACAACAGGTGATCATATTGCCACAAGCTTCACAATCATGTTTATACTAAAGTAGAAAGTTAAATAAATATAATTTATTAATCTACTCTTTAGGCACTAACGATGCACATTGCTATGTATGGAATGAGGCTGTTGGTGGTCATGGGTTGTGTGAAATTGCACCCTGTGTCTTCAGTTTTATGAAGACAATGGCTTCAAATAATATTAAAACACTTACAACATTATTAGATAACTACTCTGGACAGAATCGAAATCGATTCTTTTTAACCATGCTCTCGTATAGCATGAAAGTAATCAATTTTGACAAGGTTATTTATTCATTAATACTTAGAAAGAGGTCACTAACAAAATGAAAATGACTTGGTTTATTAAATTATAGAAAGGGCATGTAAAACTGTTTATGTTTATACCACATCACATTGGCTTCTTGTATTCAAATGGCGAGGTCAAATCCATATATATATTTTACAAATGTGACTTGTGAAAACCTTTTTGATTTTAAATCTTTCAGTACTAAAGTGAGGAACTTAGATACAGACATAAGATTAAATACATGGAGATTAAAGAGTTTTTTCTCGTTTCAAAACACATATAAGGCTTAGCACAAAAACTCAACTGATGATGGCTGATTGTAAAGTCATTATCCAGAATGCTTTAAAAGTTATGAATAACTAAATAATCATCTGAAAAGCCAGTATTAAATTAAAAGTATTTTCAAATGTACAAATCTTGAAAAATGTTTTACTTTCCAATTTGTAGTGAAGAGAAAAATACCAGAAAGCTGTCGAGTGGGCAGCCAGATACACTGAAAAGAAAGCTACTCCAGCATCCACAATCACTACAATAAAAAAAGGTCAGACAGCTTCATAATAGACAGCTTGAATGCAAGGTAATCTGTAGAGAGGTTCATGAAATCGTTTTTTCAAGGCCAAGGTGTTCCAACAGCAATATCTGTATAGAAAGAAGTAAAGGGAAAGTTCCCAGACATGAGAAAACATTGAATGAGGTAGAATTTTCTTTGACAAGGTGTTGTTCAAACAGATCCATTTTAATAGAAAGAGCCATATTGAAGTTGTCACAGGCACACACTTTGTGACAAAATGAAAGGAGAGCCAATTATTTATAAGAGACGAGATGTAGATAAATGTCTAATTCTCTGAATAAAGGTTGGCAGTCTGATAAGTTTCAGGTGAAGATCCCTTTCACAAAAGGAGGCCACCTAATCATCCTCCATGCAGGATCATAATTATGAAGGGTTTGTAAATGTTGCTTTACAACTTGCAAGAGGTGACTATCATGGGGAAATGAACTCAACAACCTTTACGAAATGGCTAAATAAGGGACTCATACCTAATTTACCAGCCAACTCTGTAGTGGTTGTCGATAATGCAGCATACCATAATATCCAGTCGATACAGTCAACCATCAGCCATCAGGAATGCCAATGTCATGGACACCAGAAATCAATGGCTCAGTGCAAAACTAGGCCAACTCACTATTTTGGCAAAAATGATTTTTTCTAAAATTCTTGAGGATTATTACACTCCCCTTCATCCCACAAAATATTCTGCTTTTATTCCTTTTATTTTTAGAATTATTGCATTTCTTTTCAAATATGCTAAGTCTAAAAAAAATTAATGGTAATTTATTTAGCGCAAAACTATTCTAAGTAGAGTTAGCTAATGTTTTGCTCTCATAATTTATAAAAATTAAGAAATAATGTCAGTGCAAAAGGTGTATTAACTTGACTTAAGACTTACTTTTGCACCGAGAAATAATAATGAAAATGTAGTGGTTCACTTTTAAATTTTCATATCTAATATTATTTTTTTTATTAAAAAACAAAAATGTGTTTTTTTAATCAGTTAACGTAAATACTTGTTAATAAAAAGAGATTCATTGAAGTATGCGTCCTTAACCTTTAAACAGAAGTTGGTTTTCTACCAAAATTTGAAATCTTCATAATTACAAGAAGAATAACAGACCTGAAAGGTCTCTAGTTCAAGTTTAGTGCACACATATTACTTCTGAAAGCTTCGTTACAAAGAAATAATTACTATTCAGGTCAGAAGGTCAAAAAGCACATGTAATTTATGTTATTTTGAGTGGGTGGGGTAAAAGTTATAACTTTCTTAAAAACCAGCTAAAAACCTTTTTAAACCCATTACTTCATAACAACTCCCTTTGACACACCAGCAGCAAAAGATTTAATAAACCACTGTGACAAAAAGAGAAATTGCTAGTAACGAGCAACATCTCTTTTATTCCCATCATGAGGGAATGTGTTAACAATAGCTTAATTGATTTAAAATCAGTGGACAAAGTAGTTAGACCTATTAGGGGAAGGAATTCTATGTTTAATGATATTTTTGCTTATTGATAAAATCTTTTGAAAAGCTTTCATATGAAATGACATTAACTTCTGGCATGTAATGGGCAGTTTGTTAATAAAGTCATATACACATAAGCATTGTTGATTGGGAATTCTGGTTTTGAGTTCTGATGCAGATGATTTATAACAGTCTTGCAGTAAAGGGGTCTCCGTGGCCTAGTGGTTAGAGTACTGAACTTGACATCACAAGGCTGTGTCTATTTGGATTTTCATGAGAGGTAGTCTCTCGGCTGACTAACAGAATGTCAATGGTTCTTCTTAATTTAAAGGCACATCAAAGGAGAGGAGTACAAATAAATTACTAAAATAATATATGGTGTTCTATTATTATGTTCATAAAAGTCATGAGAATTAGTTAAGGAATGCATTGAGACCATATTTAATAGACTCATTTAAAATAAGTTATTTTGTGCTTGAAATATAGGTGTCTCCAATTCAATCATGTTTATCAACAACCTGTTTGTTTATATAATCAAAATAACGAATTCTGATAGGTCGGTTCAAAAATGTGTGTATCAACTGTCAAGGTCAGAGGTGAAGAATAAGGAAATCAGAATTATAAAACTTGCTAATCTGGGTTATTTCTGGTTTATTCAAGGGATCATGAGCGGTGGAATGAACACACACACAAATTGCCACCATTGCAGGTGGGAGATCACGTCTACCTACAAAATCTGGTCGGCAACCACCCAAGGAGGTGGGAGCGCACTGGGACTGTAGTGGAGGTACGGCAGTACCACCAGTATGTTATCCGTGTGGATGGTACAGGCCGAGTAACTATCCGAAACCGCCAACACCTTCGAAAGTTCACCCCTTTCCACAGTGCTCCCATGCGAGGTTTGTTGGGGACACCCACTGTGAAACGACCACAAGACGTAATTTCCAGTTGCCCAACTCCATCCAAGGTCACATCGCCACAGGTGTCCATGCCTCCGACTCCTTCACTACCACCAGGAAGTCCTCAAACGCCGCTTAGCTTGAGCAAAGCACCTACCAGGGCTTCTACTCCAGAACCCATGACAGTAACGCCAACCAGGGCTTCTACTCCAAGGCAGACTTCCCAGACGATTTTAGAGCCAAAGCGTCTGAGCTTTGACCAATCGGACCATCAAAATTCTCGTCCAGATAAGCCTATGACCAGTGTACCACGTGCTCTTGCCCGTCTTCAGCCTCACAATAAAGCAGGGACGAAGGAGCTGTTGACATCACATAGACCTCGCCGCCGTGACAATGACGGATAATGTCCAAATGAACAGTGCTGTAAAAGACTTCAGATTTAGTCTGTGTAATTAAGACTGTTTAGTGTTCATATTCAATGGGTGTAACTAAGACTGATTAGTGTTTAGATTTAATCGGGGTAATTAAGACTGCTTAGTGTTCATAGTGTCAAAGGCGACTAATTACTTCTAGTGGCTATTTCAATAGACCAGTGCATTTTACGACTATTTTAATAGTTTTTTGCCACTTATATTTAGTATTCATTTGGACATTTTTCAGACTTTAGATTAAGTTTTCAGCGTACCCTCAAAAACTTGTCCCTGGGGGAGGAGATAGCTAATAACTAAATAACTTGTCTGTGTATTGCAGGTAGCAGTCATCCTTTTCCATACTTCTTCATTATGCTACATGTATAAGACTTTTCAGCATGGGGGAGGGGAAAATTAGTCAAGTTGTTTATTCATTAATGTGCTGTTGTTATACATGTTTATGTATGTGGTTGTGATGGAAAAGAATTTCATCCTTTGGTCTAGTTTAGAATAAAAGATCTATAGAGGAAGATGTTGATTTTCATTTAGGCATTAACAAACATAAAGAAGGCAATGAAAGAAAAGGGGGATTTGGATGAAATTTCGATAGACAAGAAAAGCTTGAGTGATGCTACATTTTGTGAGTACGAGACCAATCCAGCTATAAAATGTTTAAGAAGAGAGTGCCAACAATGCAGTGTGAAATGTCTGCAGAATTACCTTAAACCATTTGTTGAAAAGTGTAGTGATGGGCAGGTGTCATGGCATCAATGGGAAAGTATAGAAATAGCAAAAGATGACAAAGTAAAGCGTTGCGTCTCCTGTGTGTCTAAAGAAGCAGACATCAAAATATTCATTACATGTTTAGAAAATGACATGCAAGAGTAGCCAGAGCACATATTCAGGGCCACATGGCAACAACAGCAGATGGGAATTTGTGTTGATAAAATCAGTGAGGGTTCTATTGCTATGGTCATGGACTTTAGCAAGAACTATGAGTGTGTTTTTCAAAGTGAAGTACAATCAGGATTCTTCGACAGGAACCAAGTTACGATACATCCAATCATGTGTTACTACACAGAAAAACAGGAAGAAAAAGAATTTAAGGTAAAGCATGCCATTATTGGAATCGGCGAAGAAACCAAACATGATGCGGACTTAGCTATCACTTTTGAAAAAAAAGCTATAGAAATTCTTGAGAAGAAAGGTGTTAAAGTAGAGGAGATCCATGAGTGGACAGACGGCTGTGCAGCGCAGCACAAGGGGAAGAAAGCCTTTGCTGATATCAGTCTGAGGAAAAAGCCAACTGTAACACGAAACTATTTCGAAACATCACACGGAAAGAATGTGTGTGATGGTCTTGGTGCGACTGTCAAAAATGCCTGCTACAGAGCTGTAATCAGCAATAGAAAGGTGATAGGTTGTGCAGAAGATCAGTGTTCTGCCAAGGATTATGAACAGAGGGGACAATTGTCACATCTGCCCTGAAAAAGTGGGGACATTTTTGAAATCAGTGGGACAAGGGGATTTCAAACATTTGTTCTTATAAGAATAACAACTAGTAACTAAATTTAGTGAAGTACTTTAAATGGTACCTGTAACTGGTGTAGTGTAGACTTGTTAATTGCCCATCAAGCTTGTGTCAGGGTATTGTGTTTTTTGTGTTTAATACATAGTTTACATGTCATTGAGTTCGAATCAGTATTATAATCCAGCCTAGAATAGTCTCGTAGCCAGCTACTTTGAAATTTTCGTTCAGCTTTCTTCGCAACAATTTTTGAAGAGCTGGGACCATCACCGGATGCGTGGGGAATTGCTTCGGATTCTTTATTTGTCAAAGATTGGTCAGAAACGGCTGTTTCAATTGAAGTCGAGGGGACATTATTACATTCTGCTGCCGCCGGTGACGAATCGGATGTACTAGGCTTTTTAGAATAACTCAAAATGGTTCTCGCGTTTTTTCTTTTTCGGCGAAATCGACTCCATTTTTGTTGTTTACATGCGGTCGATAACTGTACTGGGTTTTCATTGGATCAATAGCCGCGGGAAAGTCAAATAAACCAATCGTATTGATCAGTGCGCAGCGGTCGCAAAGTTACCAAACGCCGGCAATTAGTTATATTTACTTTACTTGTAAGATTTACCCCAAAATTCGGCCGCGACATAAATCACACCGAGGCAATTCAATAGGGGACATTTCTAATTTTTATGCGACAATGTCGCGGAATCGCGGCCTCGGCAGAACACTGAGAAGATGTACATGATTTCTGTACAGAGAAAATGAAAATGGAAAATACAGACAATGAAGCAAACACAGTTTCAAGAAGGGAGTTCATCCTTGTTAAAGATGTTGAAAGGAATAGAGTAGAAACTAATGTGCAGACACTGCAAGGTACAAGAAAATTACATGTTGTAAAGTCAGAAGGCAATGATTATGAACTGAGCATAAGAAACCTGAGTTGTTATTGTGAGCAATGCATGAAAGTTGGTGGAAGATGCAACTTCAGTGAACATGTAAATGCCTGGGAAATGAGGAAATTAACACTCATAAATGATAATTTAAGTCAGAAAGGAAAACAACTTAAAGACAAGAAAGACAAGAACCCATCAACAACAGAAAATAATGACAAGATAAATCAGAAAAGAAAACAAGCAAGCATCCAGAAGGATCAGAGCACAGCAACAAATGGAAAGCTTCCTAAGAAGAGGAAGTCAACAGAAAGGCACAACATCGCAACAAAGAAGAACAAATTTGACAACAAAGTAACAACCAACAGAGAGAAACCACTAGAATCTGAGAAATACAACCCTGGAGACTTTGTAGCTGTAGGACTTAAGCCAAAGAAGGGACCTCTAAATGTATACTTGGCAGAAGTAAAAGTCATCTTTGGCAAAGAAGTAAGACTTAAATACATGAGGAAGTCCGGCAACATGTATGTCTGGCCTGAAAAAGATGATTATTCACAATAGGCAATAGATGTTATCTTGTACAGGGTAAAACCTCCAGAAATAGTGAATGAAAGGGGTCATTTCCAGTTTAATGCAGCTGATCTGTCAAAGCTAAAATCTGATCTGGAAAAAAAATCATAAGCACTTCTATTTGAAATGACAATATAACTGTAGTGTAAAGATCAGGCTTAATGTGTAGTGTCTGTAACCAAATGATCGATCACTTATAGGTCTGTGTATGAGTCAGCACCTTAATTGGGTCAGAAAATACTTCAGTGACTATGATTTAATGAACATGCATTCATTAAACTTAAATATTTTACACTTTTGAACACTATTTTGTTTTAAACTTTAAAATTCTGTTCACATGTTCACAATTTTAACACAAGGCTTGGACATATATTGTTAGAATGTGTTTTTATCATTATTCTAACTAATCAACATTCATTTGATGAATTATTCCAGTCAATGTGTTTATGTTGAATTGCTTTTGTAGTGAATTTTATGGAGATGTATATGGTTCTGCAACTGTATTGAAATGCTAGTTTTGTAGTGTCTGTAACCAATTTTATGGGCATTGTACTTCTACCTTTTATGAAAATATGATTTTGTTTGTTTAAATATTCTTCTTGGTGTTTGATAAATGCCTAAATAACATTATTCTGTGTCTTTTATGACAGTTTAACAAAAGTTTCATGCTTAGGTTCTTTTTTGATCTGATACCTATGTCATAGATGTTTTGATGTTTTTGTTAGGATGTTTACCACTTACAGTTAAGTTGTTTACTTTAAATGTTGATATCCTGTTATTGATGTTACAGTGAAAAAAAATAAAGTTTTAAAGTGTCTTTATGTTTTTCTTGCATGTTATACACCTAGTGTAGTGTCTGTAACTGTTGTTATACCAAAGGATTGAAATGGTGGATAAAAAAAATTTGCATGCATGTTCACACTAAATTTAACTTGATATGAGTAGGGGATACCCTAAGCTATATAATGAACTCCAAGGAAATGATGTATCTAAAATTTCATTTTTTTGAGTAAGTGAGACTACTTTCAGCACCAATACCGTGTTTTAGCCGTTTCCAAAACTGTGCTTTGTAGCAGAAGTGGCAGCTTCACTTTTAGTTAGTAATGCCTGGCCAGAAAGGGGAGCTAGTGCTCTAAAATACATAAAAACACGACACAGAAACAGAATTTAAAATGACTTGCTTGATGCTCTGATGCAGGTTACTGTAAATGGCCCAAAGTGTGAAGATGCAGGGGTACTACCCTAGTGAAAAACACCATTGGTATTCCACTGGTTTACCAATGGTATTCCACCGGTATGCCGGTGGTAAAATCTGCCTGTATTTCATTGGCTTTCCAGTGAAATACCAATGGTATTCCAAGGTAAGACCACTGATATTCCAGTGGAATACCACTGGAATCCCAGTGGAATACCACTGGCATTTCAGTAAAACACCAGTGGTAAAATCTGCCGGTATTCCACTGAAAACCAGTGGCAAACCGGTGGAAACCACAGGAATACCAGTGAAATACCACTGGAATGCAAGTGAAACACCACTGGTCTGGAATACCAGTAAATTACCACTGGAATGCCAGTGAAACACCACTGGAATGCCAGTGAAACACCATTGGAATGCCAATGAAACACCACTAGTATGCCAGCAAAATATCACTGGAATGCCAGTGAATCACCACCGATATTCCAGGGAAATTTACTACTGAAAAGATCAGTCTGTATTCTTCTGACAAACAATAAATGCACGGGCTATATACACATGTAAACTTAGATTGTAAAAAAAATTCAGTGTCAATTATACAATGAAGCATTAATGAACATTTAGACAAATGAAACTAGATTGACATCTTTAATGCTAATTAGATTAAATATAATCATCAATATATTCAAATTAATTGTCAATTTTCATTTTCTGTATCCTCAAAATTATATCACCATCTTTTTCTTTATATTCCGGATCTTGTAATTAATTATGCTGCTGAGTTCTTCCTAATCCACATCTTTAAACATCTGAAATATGTGAGCTGAAAATAAACAAAAGGTCAAAACACAATTAGAGGCATTTCAGTGTTGATGGTGTGTTGATGTTGTGTGTGAATAGATTGAAAAAAGCATTATGGCAAAAGGTGAAATTACTTGTGATAAATAATTTCTTCTTTTGCCACAATGCTTTTTGAAAGTCGTCAGCTGCAAGATGCAAAATTGCGGTGTTATGTGTTAAGGAAAGCTTACAGAAGGATGCAGTAAATATCATAGTTATGACCGCTTTGAAAGTGACAATGCTTACTAGAAATTAAATAGTCTTAAAGACTATTGATACAATTGGCCAAAACTTTTAACATGCAAATGCTTTCTGTGGAATTTAGGTTTTCGAGCTTATGGAACAGGTTTATCCATTTAAACTGATTTCTTAATCACCTGCAGCAGAAAGAAGACTACTCTTACAAAAGGATAAATTGCTTCTTATGATCAGCTTATTATACAATGGTTAGTTAACACATGTCAATTAATTCTGACAATGTCATGGTTTTTTTTTATTTAATTACACATACAGTACTTAACAGGTTGGTTCATACCTATCATGATAAAAGTGGTGCAAATGTTGTTGTTAGAGCATTCCAACAGTGGGGCGCCTTCATTCACTTGTGCATGTCAAACAACTCCAGAAAACTCGGTCTTTGTTAGAACATGAAGTAAGGGTTCTAATGCACCTCTGAAGCTGAAAATAAAATCAACCACAAGTCCATTATTCAATTTAATATGGGCTTGATTGACAAAATGCATTATTTATAATGGTAAACAGACGAAGTCAATGCCTTCATCTACAATAAATACACATATTGAATGGAAAAAATGGTGTAAAGAACCATTGCAAGCGTAGAAATCTGTCAAAGAGTGAAAGACATGATCCACATCTGATCAGAAATTTGCACGTCCAAAACAACTTGTCCTCAGCATTGGCCAATGGAAAATATATTTATGTATATTTATGTTGGCAAGCTAACTCTTATAGAAAGAGAAAGTCATCACATCAAATGACCATTGCCATTAATGTAACAAACTTAGCAAACAGACAATCTAAAAAAAATAATCACATCTGGTCATGATAAAATCTGTCACAACTTTGTTTTGTTTGTTTGTTTTTCCATTAATGTACTCATTGAAGGGCTTTTTCTCGTAATATAACGGCCAACTGATAAAACGCATCTTCCTAACTGGAAGTTTCTTTAAAATCATGCAGTTTTCTAAAAAATTTACAGATACATGACTTCAGCAATTTGGTTTCCCAATTAAGCAATTTCATTGATACAATGTCCAAAAATCAACAAGCCTTTTCCCAATTTATGAAAAAAAAAACACTGCACTGTAGAGTTATAGTATTAGTGTACCTACCAGTATTTAAAATCATGCAGTTTTCTAAAAAATTTACAGACACATGACTTTAGCAATTTGGTTTCCCAATTAAGAAATTTCAGTGATACAATGTCCAAAAATCAACAAGCATTTTCCCAATTTATGGGGAAAAAACCCACTGCACTGTAGAGTTATAGTAAGTGTACCTACCAGTACTATGCTAGGATACATGTCTTGCCAAATTAAGAACACTCCCCAGTGAAATAGTTGATTGCCATCGTGAATCAAACCTGATTTGACTGGTCTTTAGTCCTCAGGGCTAACCATTACCCAACCGCAGCTTGTTGTAGTGTGTTAACTGCAACACCTGTCCTGAATAACAGTGTGTGAATGTTCTGTAAAACATAGAAAAAATGGGCAAATCAAAATCTGATTCCGTTACAACATGTGGAGACCTAGCAAAATCTTTAATCATATATATATTTTTAATTTGTTTATTTAAAAAGAACCACCACCTTTCAAAACATAAACTTAAGAAAGCCTTCACAGACTATTTTGAATTATGATCATGGAATGACCCAGGCCCCTGTGCTTGAGAAAACTTGGGGGAAAAAGTTGAAAAGATTCTCTATATATATCAATAAGGCACAAACTGTATTTTTCAAACTTAACGCATATATCCATGAAGATTTTACTCGTGATTCTCATGATAAATGCCAATAACAACATATTTAATAGGACTTTCAAGGTCTATATTCAACTTGTGTTAACACGTTCAGGAAGATGTCTTAAAAATATTATTACACATCAATAAAAGTCAACTTTGTATGTCATAAGACAAAATTGACACAATCAGGGCAAATATAGATTTGAGGGGGAATTATGCTCGGTCAATTTGGGTAAAATGACGATTTGATACTTCAAAAACACCATCTCATTTGAGATAATAAAAGGATAGAAAAAACTTAGTACTTACAGCTAAAATCAATAATGATTCCCGGAGATGTTTAACTTTTACTGTGTAGTTCGCCATTGTGGATTTGACGATGCGTTTTTCTTCGAGAAAGCTGCAGTCTGTCTAACTCGGATGATCCAAGCTGTAACTGCGTGACAGCTTGGAGGCGCCCTGCGATAAAAACGCGTCAGTATTCCCCCTCTGTGTGTGAGGGGTCCAATCGGCGACGAGAAAAAATATGGGCACCAATCAGAATGAAGGTAGGATTGACCAATAAGATTGCTTATTGCTTCCATTTCCGGTAATTTACAGAAAAAACACTAACATTTGTAGAATGAATTCGTTTTAAACCAAAGCAGAGTCATTTGATGAAATCCATTGTCGAAGAAAAAGACACTTAAGTTTCAATTTTGATAAAATATCTCTTACATAAAATAGGGTCATCTGTACCCTATATATATTAAAACTTAACATTCATTCGGACTGTTTGTCAACTCTATATCACGATGCTAAAAATGAAACAACATCAACGCCTCCCTGATAAAACTGATAAACCCTTTCCCAAACAATAACGATATTTGACCACTTTGTTGCAGACGACTCTGGAAAACATTGTGGGAAAAGGAGAAATTGCTCATAATGAGCAATTTCTCATTTTCCCGCAATTTTTTCTGCCCAATTAGAAGATTGTTTTTCAATTACATCACTTTTTAAAATGTCGTCTACGAACTCTTTCAATTTGGGACAGTCGGAATTTGGTGTTTTGGAAAGGGTTTAAACAATGTCGTTGGTGTTGAAGGGATTTGCTTCGCCACACTTATTTCGAAATCAATCCTTTGTGGTTATTTGTGTGGGTAAAAAGATAGTCACCTCTTGTTATATGTGGGCTAAATAACCGTGGATATTGATGCATCATTAAAACTATAGCCCATTTACCAATCTAGTGATAATCAAAATCGGTCTGTCCAACTCATTCCATGCATGAAAGCATTGGCAATACCCTTTCCTGTAGGCCTACCATTTTAGTTTTCAAAAATATTGAATCCAAAGGTAATCAGTTTTGTTAAGATTTCAACATTTAGTTACCCTTCTGTCCCCAGTCAAGGTCGTTACTATTCTAAAATTCACACTGCAATAAAACACACAAACTATTCGATTAGGTAAAATACAAACTTTTACTATATCAAGAAAGTAATCGATATTGTATTGGCAAAAAAGATTTGGTTTTGACGATTACCATTTCGCTGCAAACATAAATGATATTCAGAAGAAACTTGCTCTTATATCTGTAAATTTGATTATATTAATATACTTAAAAAATAAAAATCTATGTCAAATGCGTATACTTTGAGGTCAAAACTATGCTGCTATTAACAAGATAAAGGGTAAGGCACGTGTTGTGTGATGTACGGCGGTGTCTGGATTAGTATCTGTGTGACGCGCGTCGCTCCCGTCTGGTGTAATAAAACTAGGCATTTGATATTTAGACCAACAACCCGAAAGATGTACTATTCGATACTCCCCCTTTATAACATGCCCCGAAGTTGTTTATATAGCTTTTTTTGCTTTAGGAATCATTTGTTTAAAAGACATAGCTGTTATCTATATCTCTGTTTTCCATTCGCGCTCGCCCAATCTGCAAATAATATACTTTGAAATAGTTTCTAGATTTATAATTCAGATTAGACCCATAATGCCGATTTCTATAATCAAGAAAATATCAAATTGAGAGCCTATTTTCCCATAGAATCGGCCATCAGAAATAATAGGCTAAAGGCTTCTTTTGTGGCAAAAGTTTCCATAAAAAAATTCTCTGATGGTTTGAGTGTTGTCTAAATTTTCGTTTTGAGTCACAAATATGTTTACTCAATGAATGAATATCTACGTATTCAATTTGTAATCAACTGTTGCAATACTTTGGCAATTGACAAAATTCATATGAGGGAAAGGGAATCTCGGTTTTAATGAAAATAGATCTATTCTACCAAACGAAAAGGAACCAATATTATATTCCCGCCAGAATTTACCTGTCATTTTAACTCCGCCCCTTTCTACAGATTTCCCAACATGCACTACCTCGAAAAATCGATATCCGCTTGACGCGCTTTTACATCGAATGAATCCAGACGGAGAGTGAAATATCTACGTCTGGATCATTCGGACTAATTTCGGCCCAAGTTAATTAGTTGAGATCAAACATATGAGCATTTTAATTAAGTAAATCAAATCATGAAGACGGGATCGTAGTATTTCGACTACAAATCTGGATACCTCGGTGATTGGATTAAACACAAGGAGCATCTTTTGGAGATCGAGAAAGTGACGTGAAGTGAGAATCTTTCTGTGGGGTGATTTAAGGGGGGCACAGACTACTTTTGTAAACAATAACAACTTGAGGTAAACTTCACCTAATAACAAAATGGATGATATATTCACAAAGGTTCGAGAAGGGAACGCATTCCACGTTCGTGTATGTTCGTGGATAATACAGAAAATGACTTGAATAAAGGGTGAGTATTTGATCTAGATGATGGGAATGTATTTTGGCAGTTCCCTTGGTGCCTGTTCACAGATATGAGGAATTTTTCAAGTTAAACATTCATTTCTTTAAAACTGCACAATAGCTAGGGTACCCCAATAGCTGCACTATGATTTACAGTCGTTTCCCCGAACGACCGTTTCCCCGCAGTTGGTTTATTAGTAATCGAGGAGTCGTTTCCCCGCAATCATTTTATATAGTATTTATTATATATACAGTCAACTCGACAGTTTCAGATCATCGACAGTTCCGGATCATCTTATGTTTGTTGTCAAATTTCTATGAATGCGAATAAACTCTGGCCTTAAAAACTTAACAGTCATTTAGCATATTCATTTAACTCTTGACAAAACCAAGATGACATTTCCTCTTCTGGTAAAGCGATCACAATCAATTTGGAACGATTAATTAAGACCGAGACAAGTCATTGGAAGTTGACCTAATTTCACCGAAATTGATTTTAAAAAACGCGCACCGTTTCATTTTGGCCAATGAAAACCCGATTCCAGATTTGCGCATGCGCATTTACTACTTCCTGATTAAGGCAAAGACCCAGGCAAAGGTAAATAAACTTGTTCCCCGATCATTTACATGTATATTTTTCGACGAATTATACGTCTTTTGTTTTCCTTTACAGGTGAGACAGCATGATGAAAACACTGGTCGATTTTTGGATACAACAATTCATTAAATTGTCTGTTAACATTTCTACAAATCACCTGTTGTGATATTTTTTTATGTAGGTGTTATTTCGACCGTTCCACCAATTCGGATGGCCGTGAACATTGCTTTGCATTGCTTTTTGCATTATCCACGGATAGTTGTACTTCTACATATTTTTTTTTACACAAATCATTGACTTCTTGTTTCCATGCGAGTTTGTGTGTGGTAAAATATGATAAGATTCTAATCAAGAGGCAGTGACAAAGTATATATACTTGTATGTTGTTCATCATAGCCACTTATTATGGTTCCTGACGAATTATTATTATGGTTCATTATCTTCATAATTGATTGATTGACAGGATCTTTGATATAAGTTTGGAATTTCACCAGTACTAACATAGCGTTCTGAAATTTGATGTCAAAGGACCACATTTAAATGTGGTCAAATATTTTAAGGATTTGATTTGTTTCCTGTCTGCAATGGTCATGTAATTTTAAGCTGTGTTTGACAATCAGTTTCCTCCTTGCTTTTATGTGTTAATTATGTCAACCAAATTGAACAATTAAATGAACTGTGTGTCTATATCTCTATATGGGGTTTAATGCAATGTCAAGATAGTATGCAGTTATATTACAGCTCTCTTGGGATTTTAATTACCAGTATTATGCAAGTGCTTTGATCTAAGTGTCTTGGGTCACAATAATTGATTACAAATATGGAGATATTTAAGCATGCAGTATCATTGAAATATTACTGATTCTATTCATGAAGTCAAAATAGTAAGATTTTAAGAAAACATATCCAGAGTTACAGCTTTTTTTTATTTGGTCATCACATTTAAAAACATAACTTTATTTTTCCAAAGACCTAATAAACACATTTTTCAAATGATCAATTTTATGGTTTTCTTCTTTATTCAAGATGAGGTCTTACGTTCAACACTGCAAGTGAAGGACAGTTGCATACGTCATGTTATGGAAGCCAAATGTTAAGTTTTGCAGATGAAATTGGATAGTGTGCGGGGAAAGTCAAAAGTGTTTTCAATAACAAACATCCTGTCTATACCTGACCTTCATTTGAAAATAGGTGGGTATTTTTATGAAATTGTCTTATAAAATGTGACATAGTTGCATACAGAACAATATTTATCTCATTGATGTCAAATGTTAATAATATCATGTATCTGACGGTAGAGTCAAAATAGTTAGTTATTTTTTATTGAAAATTGGAAGAATAAGGAGAGTTTAACTTCTTCATCTGGAGTAACATCAATGCGTTAATGGTTACAGATTTGTGTGTGCAAGTTAGTATCTTATTAACTACCTTAAGAAATGTACTGAAAGTGAATTCTTTTGGTCATAGTATATGTTTTTATGAAGACTCCTTTCTACTGCCTAAGAAGGTGTGTGAGGATTGGTATAACCACCAGAATTTCGTTCTGTTAGTTAGCTGAGTCAGACATTACCTCTCATTAACATTCAAATCTTGTGTTACCATAATTTGAAAACATGCTGAGAGAGGCATCGTGATTTGAAGTTTATGTTCATAAATGTACAATAAGCTTCACTGTTCTTATGATTTAAAGTTCTGTTTTGCAATTTATAGTCTTTTCCAATATTTTGTTTGTAGACTTTTCGTATATCTTTTTAAAGAAACACATTTGTAAATCAAAGTTTCTTTTTTCGCCTATTGATTTTAGGTCTCGTTTGCTGTGGGAATGTCAAAGTATTCTTCTTAGATTGTTTGATGGAGTTGATGAAGAAATGCGGCATATATCTCAGCAGCTCAGTTCGATATTATTTGGTAAGATTACTTTATAGAATGAAATTTAAGTCTTCAGAGCTGTGCTCATAAAGTCAATCGGAATTTCAAATTTTTCTAAATCATGCAGTATGATTGATCTTAAATGATCACATAAGGAATTTGTCTAAAAGGGAAGGATTTTTCAAGAACAGATATATAACATGTGCTATATAACTATTAAGGACAGCCACAGGACACATTTGATGCACCTAACAAGACTGAATTGTCAGACTTATTTTTTGATCATTTCTGCTTCAAAAGTATCTTGCCTTGCATACAAGAGAGCACAATTTTTTTGTAATTGTAAGCCATCTTAGAATATTTTTGTTTCTTGATCTTATCAGTTATAATTTGAAAAAGAACCTATGTATATCATAATACATCAACCACAGTGTAAAAAGCTTTTCCCAAACTTCATCTAGATTGTTATTCATGGGCAAATATGATCCTTCTCCACCGCTCTCATGTTTGACCTCTGGTAGTCCTGCCTCCAAAACACTTAAACAATGATGCTTGTCATGACTATTCTTTCCTTCCCTTCCACCTTTTCATTAAGTAACTGTCTCACGAATGTTGGTCTGTATAAACTGATGTGTGGATCTGTTGACCATTTTTATCATGTGAATATAAGGGCCTTCAAGAGTCCATATACATGTAAGCTACAGTCTATCATTAAATATCTTTTTTATCATTTGCAGTTAAATCTTGGTAGAACTTGGAGAATACATCTACATTGCAGACAAAGGCGACTTGAATCAACCAACACAAGACATGAAGACCCCCTGACCGCATGTGACCCATTGTAATGTATAAGGAAGTTACCTAAAGACACTGGTTTCTTATTTCCATGCATTTCGTTTACTTTAGTTTGGGAAAAATGTGCAATGTGTTCTTGGGATAACCATAGTTATGCAGTGGCTGACTAGTGTGATTGACTAGAAGCTGGAAATGGAGCACACAACTGTACTGCTAATCTTGACAGAGTATTTATATTGTTATTCAACCATGAAAAGCAAGAATTATCAGGATGTCTTTCATTAGCAAAAAGTAAAAAAGGTTTCAACTCATTCTAAGATTTCTTGTTTTGACTCCCTTTTGTTATTTCTGAAAATGTCAGTATATGTGGGAATTTTCAAAGTCATTCAGCCAATATTCGCAGTTTTCTTGATTTTGGAAAATAAAATCAGAACAACTTTAAACAAATCTTGATTCAAAAATATTTCTGGAGATAATTAAGCACTACTCAGATAATGTTCAGAAATTATTCAGACTGTTAACAGCTTGTGTCAGACAATATTCAGATGTCTGAATCTAACCTCAAGACTGTTTTCAGAATCAATCCAGACTACCTCCAGACAAAATTCAACTTAACAGCTTCATGAGGGAATGCCACTGACATACCAGTGGTACTGCTCTCACTGGTATTCCACTGAAATGCCATTGCTAGTGGCATTAATGCAGTGGTATACCAATGAACAATTGCCAAATTCCATTGAAATACCACTGAAATACCACTGACCACTGGAATACCAACATGATACCACCGGTATTCTAAATACCAGCGGATTCCAGTGGTATTCCAATGCCATTTTCTGTGGGGTATAGTTAAGACAGCAGTGTCTAAATGGATGAGTATGAAGGACAGGAAAAAGCTAGCAGCCAGAACTGAGAAGAAGCCTACATCAACAACAGCAACTGCTGCTACCACTTACACAGAGTCAGGGATGCAGACAGATGACACTCACTTGGTTATTGGACAGGATGAACTTAGAATGAAAATTGAAGCTGCGCTGAAAACACTTCTGTTAGAGGAAGAGGCTGGGGAGTCTGACCAAGATGATGACAGCTTTTACTAGGTAACAGGTAAAAGTCATACAAAACATATGTACAGGTATACTAAAAGTGTGGAAATCTTAGAACTTAATCTTCTTTTTAGACCTCATTTTAACAGTGTTTTTGCTCTCAGAATAGCAGTATTTTGTCCCTCAAAATGTCTAGAATTCATTTTCAGCCCCCTACACTCCACCTAGGCGGCCCCCGTGACCCCCGGCCTAATCACTTAGTTTTTCAAAATAATCCCTTGTTTGAAATCATAATGACAACCCTGTTTTAGAACATTACGGTCGCTTGGAATGTTTGGTAAAATCGCCAATGGGGGTAGGGTTACTAATTTTTCTGTAATTTTCAAAGTCACTGTTCAATTTTCATAAAAGTATATAAATAGGTCATACAGGTCTATAACTTCACAAAAATGTATGGTTTGTTAAGGTCTTAAATCATGGCCATCACAGTTAGACTACCTTAAGCCTCATTCTGCTCTAAATTTCAGGCTCCAGGGTTTGATTGTGTAATTTCACATTGCACAGGCATGGGAAAGATGGTGTCGAAAATCAGATAATGTGTTGGGGCATAAGGATGAAATTCTAGAGATGTTACAAAAAGCAGCATTTTCGACAGATACAGATTCCTTTATGTCTGCGGTGGATGCTATTGATACATCATCTTGTTGAAAAACAAACCCATAGGTTGCCAATTCCTCTCGTATTGACAAGTAGAAATTGGTGCAGGCAGAGCATTAAATCCTGTGCGGCATGCCCAGCAGGACAACCGCAATTTCACTATAATTCACGGTCATTTGTTTAGTTAACAGACAAATTACTGCTGTCTACTTGGCCATGTATAACTACCTATACTACAGTAACTGCACGCGTCTCACGATTAAGAAAACAATAACTGGGATCATGCATGACTTCGATGATCCAAGTTGAACTATCCTACCCATCTATAAATAGACGTTATGTCACTCCTTGCATATTCATATTTACACAATGACTGTGTTACAGCTTTTATTTACTGTGTGATGCGTTCCTCCTCTGCACCAGGAGAGTCCAATTGGCAACGAGAATTGAAAAGTGGACTAATCAAAAACGACATTACGGCAAAAAATCAATCGCTGCTATGGGGTGTCTGGAGTCTTTTTCCTTGTTATCGATCCGTAAAAAAGATTTCAATGCGCGTAAAATGGATAAACAACATCAAAGCTCTATTTTTAAATATGTTCATGAGGGTGGCGATCGGGCTCAGTCTGCAAAAAAAGGAGTAGGTTGCGGATCGGGCCATAGAGAAGAGAAAGGCCAACCAAAATACGTACAAAGTTCTTTGAAATCGTTTGAAGTTATTGACGCTTGATCGCCACAATTATACAAGTTTATAGTCATGTAGACCAAAAAAAGATTTCAAAGCGCAAACATGGATAAACAACATCAAAGCTCTATTTTGAAATATGTACATGAGAATGGCAATCATGCTCAGTCTGCAAAAAAGGAGCAGGTTGCGGAACTGGCCATAGAGAAGAGAAAGGCCTACCAAAATAATTACAAACTTCTTTGAAATCATTTGAAGTTATTGACGCTTGGTCGCCGCAATTATACAAGTTTATAGTCATGTAGACCGGAAGTGGTCATACAAGCGCCCTTCTTATTCTCCCATTATTCGAAGCCTTTTATACCTACACTACCCAATCCAAAAATATTTCGATAGATCTAAAGCGGTAAACAGAAGTTTTGAAGCAAAATTCTTCACAAAGCAATTATATTTTGCTTATTTTGTGAACTACATTTATCAATTGAAAGTCCAAACGATCGTGATCTACACATTTGAACTTACTCTTAAATTACTATTTTCTTACTGGACCGAAATCATAGCCTATAGGGTTTGCCGTATGATAAAAATGTAACTGTCTCTCTTTTTCTCAATAAATATATTTTGTTCAGAGATTCATCAGATTCAGTTGTACCTTTGGGGCCTGTTTTATCAATGGTCGTACGACCGAATCGTAGCTAAGACCGTCGTAAGTCTGGTCGCAGGTCTTAAGCCCATATTATCAATATTTTCCGAAAAGTCGGAGCTATGATTGTAGTAGAAATCGGCCGGTTTTTTAAGGTAATGTTACGCCTGCTCGAGGGCAGTCTTCAGTCCGTACGACCGTCGTAAATATGGTCGCCGTAGCCACCGCTTAAAAATTTAAATTGAACACAGTTTCCATCTCCTTGAAAGGACAATGTTTTGCAGGGTGTAGGTGAGAAAACTTTTTGATATCTTTCATTTTCTATCAATTAGCATGTTTAGATAGGTTATTTTCACCAAAAAGTGACGTAGAAAAATGCACCCCGTCAAAGACCAAACAACAACAACAACAACCTTCGCCAATCCAAGTTGCTATCTCTAATGTAAACAAACAAGAAGCATCCCTTTAAAATACTACTGTGTATTTAGTGTATTCATGTAACTCAATGTGTAGAGTAAGTAGATTGATACACATCATGTTGTAAACGGAATACACTATGCTGACCAATAAAGCAACAATGTTTTGAATGATCATCAATATCGCAGTATTTATTAGATTTTATTCAAAATCAGCAGTACGTCCACTCTTTAAAATCGCCAGTTTCACTTATGAGATGGATAACCTTTTATTACTGCAAGCCTTGAAATTGAGTATGCGAGTCCTACTTTATAATTCAATCGTGTTTTAGGGCAATATTTTAGATAACAATGACAGAGCTGAATTTTCTTTTTCCAAGAATGAAATATCTTGTGAAGTAATGGCTTTCACATCATTCGTTTGGCAGTATTTTATCTATAAACTTAATAAAGTCGATTCGTTCTTTGAGTTTGATGATTTGATTCCCAAACATTGAATTGTTCATGCAAGTTAGAAGTTTTGCTCAAAGGTACTAAAACATAAATACACCCCCTGTAAGTATCCGATATTGAATTGTTCCAAAAATAAAGCGTCTTTTTATCGGGAGAATCTCTTTTAAGTATGACACTATTCTTTCGTTTTCAAACGACAAAGTTGACATAATTTCTATCTTTTGTGATAACGCAAACTTATCTAAATGTTGTGCCTGGTTTAAATTATCATGATTTATAAAACATCATGAGAATTCGTAAAAAATCACCATGACCTAGATTTTCTTCTTTTGTTTACTTGTCGCCATAGCCGTATAAGCAGGGAAGCTGGTGCTTGTGTAACATGATTTTATCAGTGTCAAAAGTTTTTCTTGTCTACAAAATAATTCTAAGTAAATATATAAATAAAAATAAACATAAAGATTAGTTAAATTTATCACACCTTATGTGTATGGCCACAAATTTCTGCTTAATTCCACCCCAGTCAACCAATATTGGCCTATTCTGTATCTGCTGCCCCTCCAGTTCCCCCACATACCTTCACCGAATTTGACAAATTTGCTAAGTTGACCATATTCAGTTTTTCTCATCAATTTTTCTCTTACTTTGCCATTATAAATCTTGGGGCAACTTTCATGTTTGGAAAACAGGGTCAACTCTTTGGTCATTAAAAGAGGTCCTATTTAATCAGGATGTATGTCAGGGTTGACATTAAAAACTGGCTGCAAGCCAATTTGACTGCTGTAAATGACTTTTTAGTCTGCTCGAATAACAAATGAAGATTTCACAAAGTTATTACATTTAAGTAACATAGAGGATTGTGATGCAACAACTGAAGCAGGCACCATCTCCATTAAGTTGATTTTTTGGTCCGACTATATATATATATATATCTGTTAAAATTCATTAAAGTTACATCATGGAAAAATAAAATAACATAATCAACAAATTAGTGTATATCCATATATTTTTTTTTTTTATCAATTTCAATATCATTTGTTTCATATCTTCAGCCATTACCGCTGTCACCAAGCATGAGGTGATATCGAAATTGACGGTTGCTTTCAATTTGAGAACGGACTCCCAATCCCTCCAGAAGAAATGGGATAATCTAACACAAATACATGGGGCATGCTATGCAGACCATAGGCACAGCATGAGTAAAACGGGTATTTATAAATATTCATAGCATAACATATATTTTTTTAATGATGTTCCATATTTTAAAAAAAAATTGATAGAGACATTTCATTTTACCAAAATGTCTTAATTGTAATAAATATTTTACAGCTAGTTGCACATTGGGTGTGTTTTTAAAATGAGGTAAAATTCAACTAGTTAATTGATGAATGGAGAAATGATTGCTTTATAATTTATATAATTTTCAAAGCGAATTTAGTATTGTTTTGCACTTAATTACCACATATTCTATTAATGCAAGTTTTGAATTGCATAACCTATCCTATTCTGAGAGTAGTTATTATGATAGTTTACTGTCAATTATAAATTGTTTTATTTCAGGTGGAGGACCAACAGCAAAGCCTCTGTCTCCTCTGACAGAGGCTGTAATGTCCGTAATAGGACGAAACAGTCAAAATGTAATTGGCATACATGCCGCAGAGGAGTTGGACTCGTCCACTCTTCTGCTTGCCAATTACAACAAGTAAGACCTTTTGATAAATAAAATAACTTTTTTATCAATCATGTTTCTATGACCAATACCACAGTAAAAAAATATAATTCTTGGTTTATTTTAAACACTAACAAACAAATAATCACTTTCTTACAAGTTAAAATTACATAAAACTTTTCAACCATATAAATTATGTATTGTGAACATTCAAATTGTACATTAACTAGCATAAATTTAGATTGATTTTGTGATTTGTCAAATGTCCATACAAACCTGAACTAATGAAATAATTACATGTGGAGTAAGTAATTAACAAAGTGATTCATACATTTATTTTTGCAGTTCAACAAACATGGTCCATGTCTCAAGTTCGGCAGGTTCCTTGGGCAACTCACACTTATTAACTTTTAGGTAAATATTGTCATTCAAAAATTTTTTTAGTATTTATTTATATTTATATATTTTTATTATCAGAGGTAATCTTTCATGAAATTGCTCAGAAGAATCTGGTTTGATTACTTCCTTTGTTTGTAAATGTCTGATTGAATATTTACATCTATGTCGCACACCAATTTGCATTAATTATTTTTGAGGACTGAGTTGTTATTTTGTTTTGTGGTAGGACACTTAATCTCTAGTACCTCTATTCTTAAAAATAATGCAAATCATGCACTCATTGACCTTAATGATTTTTAACTATTGTTTTGAAAATCTCCCCTTTACAGCAAGACTGTCACAAAAAATGAAGGAAATGAAAGAGGAATATTTAATGGTTATTGGAAATTATTGTCATAAATTCCTCTTAAAAAAGGAAAATCATTCAAAATGTGTACAGAGAGTATAATGCATGGTATGTGAAATAACCAAAAGAAAAAGAAAATAGGATGGGCCAAGTCTCGATCTCACGCGGAAAGCATATTGTATTGATACTAACTAAAAGTGACAGCCACCATGCTGTCACAGCCACGAGTTTGTCTACAATTCCGAACAAAAAATGAATTTATATCTAAATACAATATAGGGTCTGACTGCTTAGAGTACGTTTTGCATCACTGTTTTCATTAGTTGAAACTACTATCCGTGAGCTGAGATTTCATTGGAAAAACCCGATGTCTTCAGATTGCCATTTGCGATGATGACGTCAAAATGTTTTGGTTATTGTTCGTAACAAAAGACGAATTGGTATTAAATAAAGCACAAAATACACTTTTATCTTAATTCTGCTGTTAAATTTCATTTCTTCCTTTTTTCTTTCCAAAAATCTTCATCTTCCATTGCGAATATTGGGGGGCCAAAGTATACTCTGGCCCCCCAAGTCAAGTAACAAGGTCAACGGGTTATCCGAATGACGTTCCGTCATTGTGTCACCATTGTAAATGAACATTTTCAGGGGTAGTTTATTCGCGTTTTATTCCATCAACTTCATCTTTTTTTTACTTATAATGAACAAAAAATGTCTTATCTTTCAGTAGAAACCATGTTTTCAATTATTCTAATTGATTTAATTGGATTGCGTCGTAATTGAAACAAGCGACCAAGCGTGTGCGCGAGTAAAAGTGTGGTTTCAGAACGAGGTACGGGGAAAACCCTATGTGAAATAATTGCAGAAAATCTCCTTTTTGAAGAGCTTTCATGCGTTTACGTCACATCATTTGCATAAATAAGATGTCTGCTCACTGGCAAATCAAAGAAGAAAGTGAAAGGGAAAAAATCGAAAATTAGGACACTCGGTAAAAATGATCAATATTTAGGCATAGATAATAAAAAAAAGAATCCTTTGCAATAAAATGCAATAGGTTTTGTTACATTTGCATTCATTTACGGTCATTTTGAGACCAAAAATTGTTTGATACGTTTTGGCGCTTTTTGCCACTAAGCGAAATAGATGGGTGGGGTAACGCCGTATGAGAGCTTTTTCATAATGCGTGCAAAGTGGATGTATTTCGGACAGGTCCGCTAATTCGGAATACTTTTACCATCAATATTATGACAATACTGTGTTTATGAATGACTTGTTTATGAAGATAATGTAAAGTAATTTTATTTGTGGATAGTAATTTAGACATTAAATAATGAAATTGTTATTTATCATAATTCATATTTCTTAAATATGATTTTCACAAAACAACACATTAAACATTATCCAAAGCCAGTTTAACTGTAAGTTGTGAGCATTCTATTGTAAATTTTATAGACCCCAGTTTACAAGTCAGTTGCCTGATAGTGACAGTGACAGCTCAGCCAAGTCCCCTACTGCTACACCTATTAAAAGGTATTGTTACTGTGGGGAAGAGGACGGGCACGCTTGGGCCCCCACAAGCCAGTGCAATCCCCCAGACCCTATAGAAAGCTCGCCAGTACAAAGTCCAGCTTCCAGTGGCTCTTTATTCAGCCAACACATTGCAAATACAGTAAGTCTCCTTCATATTTACATTCTCCTTGAAATATAACATAGATTGATAAAATATTGGCATAAAACTAAGTACATTTTAAAGATATAATTAGTACTAAATTCCTGGGAAAACTACATTTTCTAGGCCAGGTGGTCAGTTTTTTTAATGCTTGTATATGTTTAGACTGCATAAAACTAAAAATAGAATGTCAGTGCTTATTGTATGTGAAATTTGTGTTAATGCCTATCATTGAGCACCATACATGTATGTTCCAGTCGGATGAAGAATTGCTGTCTGACTCCGCCGATGATTTAGATACTTCATTGACATCGTGGGGTACCTCAAGGCTTCCGCCATCTCTAGTAGAAGAGTTTAGTTTAGTAAGTTACAAGAGTTAAACAAATAAACAGGTCATTGTTGTGTAAGATTTGAGTCAGAGCTATAACATTAGTAAAGAATTGTATTAGATATATTACTATATTTCTGATACGGTAATACATATGTTTAACTATAACCACACATGTAAATCTATTTTTAAAGTGGAGTGTCTTATGTGTTTGTCATATAATAAAACTGTTACATTATTGGTGCTCACTCATTCTCACTTAAGCGCGACAAACAATGTCTCCAACATAGATTCATCTCTGGTGGATGAAAATGCACGTTGAGAAATATTTTTCATGTTTTTCCTCCTATCAATACCATTACTTGACACAATAACGGGATTTTCGTTCCTGTCCGTTCAATAAATATTTTTTGTTTTAAGCCCACAAACATGTAAGGTATTCAAAAAGTCAATGTCGCCAAGCGAATATGCGTTTTCTTGCCTGCAGTTTGAATGATAATTTCACAGTATTATGTTAAAAGTCCCTTTTAAATCATAAGATCAAAAGGCAATTGTCTCATTTAAAAACAATTCTGTGCATCTGACAATTGCTTAGAGAAAAAAAAATCAATACTCGAGATGTCGCCAAATTACAAACATCTACGGGACGAAAGATATAGTATGTATCTGGAACTGTCATAACTGCACAATTATATCGCCCATCCGTGATAACTCTATCCCTAGACCACCAAGGTACTAAATTGACCATTTTTATTCGATGTGATAAGACCACATTTAATAAGAGAGCAATTGATTTAACCCTGGTGACACAGTAATTTTTATTACAACATCTACGGGACGAACACCGAACTGTGATTAGTTTGGGTAGAATGGCATGCAAATACCATTGGATGTCAATTTAACTTACACACTTAGCCCACTTAAAGGAATTGTGGATTCATTTTATATCTGCTTACATGAATTTGAAATAGAAAGAGTTCGAAGTAAGGAAACATTGCAGTTAAACAATTTACGGGACACCATCTACGAGACAGAGTACTCTGAAAACTACATTAATTTGATTATCCGTCCACTCATTTTATTACATTTTGCTCAATATAACAGTATGCGTCATATTAAACAATCGGATGTTTATTCGTTTCATTGGCGGGAAAGATTTGACCTTAAAGAATCGTGTTTGGAAATGAGAATTTGAGGTAAGTCATTAAACATTTAAAATTTGCAAAGGTAGTAATGTCTAACCCTTGTTGTTTTGTATTAATGTGCTTTAGTCAGTATCATCCCCCACGATAAAAGTAGAACAATGGGTACATATTCCTGTTTTGCATGACTTTGATAAGGCATGGTTTTGTCCCGTAGATTTCATGTTTTTGTCCTGTAAATTGTTTGTTTTACATGGCATTTTGTGTGCTTGATGTATGTTGTGTATGTTTTCCATTTCATGAAATGAGTAGAGACTGGTTCGTATTTGAACTTCTCTCGCCTATAAAGGTTTAAAAAAGTTCCCTCTACCCATACTTACATGTGTGTTTGATGCTTTCTGTATATGGTTATTCAAATTGTTTGTCAATACCGAAACGCAGACTTAAACAATTGATAAAGTGATTTCTCCAATAAATATTGCGCATATTTTTTCGTTTGTCATGGTTAAGTTTATTGCATAAATGTTTACATATTTACATCAACAGTGTGATCTTTAAGTGATACATACAACACTCCAGTATCTTATTGTCCCGTAGATTGCATGTTCGTGTCCCGTAAATGATGACTCATTTTGCATGTCCATTTTAACAGAAATAAATGTTTCTTTAGACTTAAATGAAAGATAAGTTTATTCTAAACGCATATGGATGCTCACTGTACACACTGCTTCTGAATACTGAAGAAACCATTGTGACAAAAGTATATATTTCTCGTAGAGAGCACCTCATATTTTTGACACAATGTTTTCTTCTCAGTGCTGAATTGAACTTATTATTTTTCAATTTAAACCGGTCTCAGACATTCCCAATTCATTGTGTATGTAATATCTTTTCAGAATGCCAAAATCAAAGTCGCAAAGAATGAAGGAGTATAGAGAAAGGAAGAAAAAGAATCTAGGGGAAGAATGGTTGAAACAAGAACAAATGCGTGTGAAGGGATACTATATTCCAACAGAATGCCTTCCAAAGAAGAAACAAGCAGTAAGACGTGCCAAAAACAAAGAATGTTGTAAGAGATATAGGCAAAAGAAAGTACATGAAAAGACAAGAAGAGAGGATCCAGTAGCAAATACTTCTGGAGAACCAAACAATATACCGTCAACATCAACTTCTGATGATATAGTAAGCAATGAAGTAAGCAGCACCACAAGTCCTACATATTTGACTGTCAGAATGCCTTTTACCAAATGTTCAAGTCAAGAAAAAGGAAAAAAGAGAGTCTCCAGAGCCCTTTCAAAGTCATACAGAGCAATTGGAAACCTTGAAGATAGAAATGAAGAACTTCGGAAGAAGTTGAAAACCATGCAAAAACGTGTCCAAAGAGCAGAATCCAAGAAAAGAAGCTTATGTAACACTCCAAGGAGTAATGCGGATAGAATAATCTCGTCATCCGGTATAAATCCAAAGGAAGTACCAGAGATTAGAAAGCGTTTGGTTTATGTTGAATGCTTAAACGCAGAAATAAAAGAAGCCCAAAAGAGCAACAGTCGTCGTTTCAGTGCAGTACAAAGGATTGTGTCTGGCCTGATCATGAAAAAGTACAGGCTTAAGTCGGCGCTACAGACATATACAAGCTTGAATAGAAGAAAGGATGTAAGGGTCAAAGATATTTCAGTCTCTGTGAAAACCAGGAATACGTCATGGAGAAACCATATGGTAATGAAAGTGTGTGACTTTCTAAAAAGAGAGGATAATTCTCGCATTCTACCAGGAAAAGCAGATGCAATCAAAGATGGGAAAGACAAAGTTCAAAGAAGGGTCCTGAATGATTTTATGTACAACTTGTATCTCAAGTTTAAAGCAGAGGTTTCATCGAATATTTCATTGGCGACTTTTCATAGATTTCGTCCAAAGCACATCAGTCTTGTCAACTTTGCTTCTAGGAGTGTATGCCTCTGCTCAAAGCACCAGAACTTCAGTTTCTTGTTGAGAGCTGTAAAGAATCTGAAAGTCACGATGAGCGCAAGTCCTGATTCCTTTGTCAAAATTGCTAAGAGCACACCGACCCATGTTGACTCAGTACTAGCTCAGATACCAGCGGCACAAGAAAGAGTGAAATATCAGCAATGGCGCCGAGTGAAGTTGATGAATGGAAAGGAAAGGCAGCGCATAGTAGATGAAGAAAAACCTAGGGAAGAGTTTATTGAGATGTTCAAGAAGGCCTACACTGACTTTGAGGGTCATGTTGATCGAGTGTTTGATAAAGTATAAAGCAATCAGAGATATGAAGAACAAGCTGCCACAGAATCATGCATTAGTTCAAATGGATTTCAGCGAGAATTACACATGTCAAAGTATGGAGGAAATTCAGTCGGCTTATTGGAACAGTTCAATGGTAACCCTTCATCCAGTGGTAATTTACTTAAAGGCCTAGTCTTTGGAATGTCTGGTATCTTATCTCCCACTGGGCACCCTACAGGGCAACAATACAGTTCCACAACATGGAGCAAATTTTCTGTATATTACTTGATAAGGAATGGGGCATTTCAGTGGTCAGATTACGTAATACCCCAACCCTTCGGTTTCTCATAATGTAGAAAATTGATAAGAAATAAGTGTTTGGATATAGTTTTCTTTATCCAAAACAATGATTTACATAATTAGTAGATTTTTCTTGATAAACTGATAAGAAATATGAACAAAATAATGAGTTAATTATTCAATGAATTAGCACTTGTTATAATCATAAAATGGATGATGATGATGATGATGATGATAATGATAATGATGATATACTATGAAGATGATGATATACTACAGAGGAACTATAATATTCCCTGCTGCAAGTCATTCTTATATAAATTAATCTATATATAAGGTGCAAATTAAAAAAAAATCCCCTAATCGTCTAAGAAAAAACATCCAAAATTCAAAAAATATATTAATAATATAATAAAAAAAATGTCATTCTGCTTAGGTTTTCATAATGTGGAATATTGAATAGAAATAAGTGTTTAATTCTTGATTTCTTTATTTAAAACAATGATTTATAAGATAAGTAAATTTTTCTTAATAAACTGTTAAGAAACATGAAGAAAATAATGAGTTAGTTATTCAATAAATTAGCACTTGTTATAAATTATAACATTGATGATGATGATGATGATGATGATGATGATGATGATGATGATGATGATGATGATGATGATGATGATGATGATGATGATGATGATTTTGAACTGATGAATGAAAATGCAAGTCATAATTAAAAAAAAATCAATTCTGCTGCTTAAATGTCCTCTTTAAATAAAAAATTGTCAAAAGAAACCCATCAGTTTGACACAGTGCTATACATGGTATTACGTAATCCCCATTAATTATCACAGCTGGTCATCACCCCGGGTGGGCATCTGGTTATTGGTTTTGGGGGGGGGTCAATTAAAGAAGGACTAAACTAGGCCTTTAAGAAACATGAAGAAAATATTGAGTTAGTTATTCAATAAATTAGCACTTGTTATAAATATAACATTGATGATGATAATTATAATAAAGATAACAATAGTGATGATGATGATGATGATGATAATGATGATGAAAAAAAAAGATATTCCCCTACTTAACAAACCTTTCCAACTTGAAAAAAAGAATATTTAAAGCCTTATTTTTTTTTTACATTATCAATTTTGTTGCTTAAATGTCCTCTATATAATAATTGGTCAAAAGAAACCTTTCAGTTTGACCCAGTGCTATACATGGTGTGACGTAATCCCCATTAATTATCACAGCTGGTCATCACCCCGGGTGGGCATCTGGTTATTGGTTTTGGGGGGGGGTCAATTAAAGAAGGACTAAACTAGGCCTTTAAGAAGCGATGACCAAGAAGTGTGCCACAAGAGTTTTGTCTATGTCTCTGAAGTGTTGCACCACAACGCTTCAATGGTAGTTGTCATTCTGAAAAAGGTAGTCAGTAATGCAAAGTTGCTTGTTCCTGATCTTCAGACAATTCATGTATGGACAGATAGCCCGTCCTCCCAATACAGGAACAAAACAATTTTCGACACCATTGGGAATTTCCAAAACAGATTCGGGGTTAATGCTACCTGGCATTATTTTGAATGTGGACATGGCAAAGGTCCATGTGACGGAGTAGGAGGTACTGCCAAGCGAAATGCAGATAACGCTGTGAAGCAAGGGAAAGCTGTAATTCAAGATGCGTCAGACTTCTTTGCATGGGCTAGTCAAAGTCAGGGAGGCATCGCATACGAAATGATAACCTCAGATGAATACAATACAACCAAGAGCCTTATAGAAGCAAGAAACAATATTCTTAAACCAATCCAAGGAACTATGAAACTACATGCAGTAATTGGGTTAAATGAGGGTGAACTATTAATAAGGGATACATCCTGCGCTTGTGAGAACTGTTTCGTGGACTCAAAGTTTAATGAAAAATCGGATTGTAGCTGGAGGAAGACTAGTATAGTAACAAAGAGACCAGAAGGGGGACAGCAATCAGATCAAAATGCTGAGACAGATGACACAGTTAAAGACACAGCTCACCCAACCATAGAGGAAGATGACAATAGAAATGATAGTGTAACTGACGTCCAGACAGGCAATTTCTTAGTAGTCATGTATGAGGGAAAGTCCTATGTAGCGAAGGTTGAAGAGATAGACAGCGATGACTCATCTGTTTATGTTAGCTTCATGGTAGCAAGCGGGAAAGTGGATGATCGCATCAAGTGGCCCAATCAGAGAGAAGAGTGCTGGATCGAAAATGAAGATATTGTGTGTATCATCGAAGCTCCTCTGCCAACTGGGAAAACAGGACGCATTTTCACTATTCCAGAAGGTGCCCTCCAGTTTTTGAGATAAACCAGACAAACCAGTTGGTTTATCTTCATTGCCATTTACGGGACAATGACACCTAGTCTAAAACTTCCATTTCACAACAAAACCAGTTGTATTAGTTTCTGTTAGCTTAACCCATTACTCCAAAGACTCTCACTTTAACACAGCTATAGCAAAAGGCTTAACAAACAATTGTAACAAATGAAAAAAATTGCTCATAATGTGCAATTTTTCATTTTGTCACAGTGGTTTCTGATCAATTTCAAAATAAAGATCTGTTTTTTCATATGTTAATATTGTCATCTGCTGTTTCTTTCAATTTGGACCAGTCAATAAATTGCAGATCGGGTAATGGGTTAATAATTCCGTGTAAGGTAACAATTTACGGGACGATTTTGTGAAATCTACGGGACGAACAGTTGATGTGATTTTGAGTTTTTCTATGTTCAGTAAGAAGGTTGATGTTAAACTACCCTATTTCGCATATGCTAGGAGGTATTTTATCTTGTTGTTTCTTTTAAAGTTATCTATTACTTTCATTTCCACCCGCTTTGAAACAAAAGCCACGTTTTGTTCATTAAAAGTTAAATGTTATATAGTATGTTTACACCTCATTTTCTTCTCTCAAATCCGATTTACTCCTGGTAAAAACAAGTGCGTTATGCAACCTGGTATGTATGCATTCGTTTTTTATAAGTAGTATGGTATTATTAACCATAATTCATTAATTATTGTGATTTATAAATACCCATACCCCCTTTTTTAAAACGAATCAATTCGTGTTACCCTTCTTACAGCATGGGGACATAAAAAAGAGAAAAAAGCTCACCAACTGGTGAAACTTAAAAAAATAAGTCAAAGAAAGGTGTAAGAACACATTTACATGGGTGAGAACGAAAAATACGACATTCTTAAAAATGGAAAAAAATTAACACCTTTGTCATGGTTATCTGAGAATGAGTATGCTATCGGTGAATTCTCAGAGTGGAATAGGCCATTTTTTCTGTTTAACGGGAAATTTTTTGAAATGAAATTAGAATAATGTTTTTTCTACTCATAAAACAAAAAGTGCTCTTCAAAGAAAATAAGAGGGTATTGTAGGATTGAGAAATTATGTTTTATTTTGTTTTGTTTTTTATTTTAAAAAAGAACCGTTCAGCAGAAAATAAAACAACTCTGACCTTATTGATATTTGTGTGGTTTTATGCATTTTTCAAGAACCAAACACTCTTTTGCAGGGGGAAACTACTCCGACTTATGCCACTTGTGACGGCAACTGCCCGACCTCCATAGCTTTACGTGATAGAATTGCAGCATTGGAGGCAGAGAACAAAACCCTCCACCAAGAATTAGCACTGCATCAGGTAAATTTCTTGGAGGAAATTGGATTCAAAATTTACTTACAGTAAACCCACACAAGAAATCCATGTCCTTTTTGGTGTATTTTTGAGCCAATATTTGAGGTTGTGTGCATGAATAGTCATATATGGATGTACTTATTTGTATCGGGTGAAATCTTGAATCAGTAAAAAGTACACCAAACGCTTACTAACACAAATACTAACACACACTAACACTTTTCTCCTATAGCGCTCCTCTTCACCAGTTTTTCGAGGACAAGGATCAAGGCGAAAATGGCGACACATGCCGAATTAATGAATAAATTAAAACAAAATGTATCCAATGCAACAATTGTTGTATGGTTAAAGTCTCTGGATCGAGGTCATCATTCAGTAAAACCATCGGAATCATCCTACAGACAATGTTTAAAAAAAGCTCAAGAAACATATCGTAAACTTGTCAAGAACAAAAATAAAGGAGGACATGAAGCACTCCAGCTATTTCTCAACTCAGAAATTCAACTTCCAAAGGCTGCTATTCATTTAAAAAAACACAAAGATTCCAGTCTGCCATGCATCAAAAGTGGGGATGATTGTTCATATAAAAATGTAAGCATTGATTTGGCCCTGGAAAATAAGAGTATAAATGAAGAAAAGGAACAGTTGATAGGAACTGTAACTGAACTGAAGAAAAGCAAAACTCCAAAAAAAACAATACTGAAAATGAAAGATACCATTACTACTCAGAAAATTCTTATAAAATATCTTGAAAAGAGAATCAAAATGAAAGACAAAACTTTGAAAAAAATCAGGTTGCAGCACTCTCGTAATGTTGCAAAAATAAACAAGTTGAACAATGAAATAGGGCAAATGACAGAACAGATTGATGATGTAAGAAGTGTTAATGCAAGGCTTGAAACTGATTTGGCAAATAAAGAAAGAGAACTGCAGGCGAAAAATGAAACACTGTCAAACATGGAAGAAGAGCGTGATTGGCTGGCAGATGTGCTGAATGAGTCACAGTCAGTTAGTTTTTATGACAGCATTGAGGGCAAATACAGTTATGAATTAAGGCAATGTATATACACTCTTTTGTCTTTGAATGTAAGTGCTCAAAATGTTGAACATGTCATAAAATGTGTTTTGAAATTAGTTGGAAAGCAGTGTGAAAAATTACCTGCAAGATCTACTGTTTTAAACATGAATGTTGAGCGTCTTATTCTGTCTCAAACGCAGTTAGGTGAAGTGATACCGGAGAAAACAAATTTGACGTTGTATACAGATGAAACCTCAAAATTTGGTACTAAGTACTCAGGATATCATGTTTCAGATCAGGATGGGCACATGTATGTTTTAGGCATGCGACAGTTGGAGACAAAATCAGCAAAAGACACATTGAATGCTTTTGAAGTAATTTTGGAAGACATTAAGGACAAAACAAAAGATACCAATTCAGTTACTAAGAAAATTCTTCTGAAAATAACATCGACAATGAGCGATAGGGCCAGCACAGAAAAAAAATTTAACACTCTCCTTCAAGAGCTTCGGGCTCAAGTGCTTCCGGAATTAAAAGAAAACTGGGATGAGCTAAGCCACGAAGAGCAGACCAGTGTAAGCACCTTGCTAAACTTTTTCTGTGGGTTGCACAGCCTGATTCACTTTGCAGATACGTGCAACGCAAGCTTGAATGAACTTGAAAAGGCACACTTTGAAAATGAGACACCAATATTTGACAAGAAATTCTTCAAAAGTTCTGAATCAGGTGTTGTGAGGTTTATCAAAACAACTTGCAAGGCTCTGGCCAGGGGAGCAGACGAGAAATCGGGTAAATTTAAGGCTTTTACAGTATTTGTGAAACAGTTCCTGAAAGACCACAAATTATACAGTCTTCCACTTGAAGAATTTCGCGGTAACAGGTTCAATATTCTATTTGAAAGCGCAGCTGGTGTATTTTTCTTGAAGGACAAGATTGCAGACTTTTTGAATGGAATTCATCAAAACAACCTTCTGAAAGCAGTTCTTCATGATGTCAAAGTGCCTTTCTTCTTGGCTGAAGTAAAAGCTTTGGGCTTAGTAAGTCGGCTAATCACCGGACCATTGTGGTGTCTTCTTGAAGACAGAAATATTCATATCTTAGATATGAACAGACACTATTTGGAATTGGTGAATTTCTTCGATGATGCCCTTCTAAATATTGACAGCTTTATGAAAGGAAGGCTTCTTCCCTTTTGTGAGTCTACTGCCCTTAAACAAGATCCTTTGTTTGCTGCACTGTTAGAACACTGGGAACACGATGACAAAGTAGTTGTGTGTTTAAACGTCATTCTGCCCGCACTGTGTAAAGTAGCTAAGCACATTTTCGTGGACCATTTACCTGGTGGCAGATGGGATCATGTGACAGAAGAAACCCGGCGTAGAAGTACAGGCACATTGAAACACAACAAGTTTTCAGAATCTGTATTTGGATACTTGGACACACTACTACGCATGAAGCCCAACATTTCCGTTCTGGCTTCAGAGGCCTTCATAATGTTTTCGGCTAATAAGACAAATGAGTGGCTGGACAGTAAAAGTGAGACGGATAAGGACAAGCCGATTCAGGCTGCAATGAAAGATGTTGGCAGAACAAGGGAAAACTACAAGTGGCGAGCGGAGGAGATAGCAGTGAATCAAAAACTCAGGGTTGAACAGTCGATTCAGGAAGCTGAGGCCGCTGAAACTAGACGTTTGATTCGCCTGGAAGGTTACTCAAAGAAAATGATACACTTTGGGTTATGGCAATCTGAGGAGGAGGTTGAGAGTGCCCTCAACGAAATAACCAATAAAACTAAAAAGCTTGATGCACTGAAGGCCCAGCTAAACTTCAGACGACATGTCTTAAAGCAGAACCCAGAGGATACAAAGTGTTATCTACTGTCTGTTGATAAACGCAAATTAACTATCGAAGAAGTCAAAGCAAATGTGATAAAGCTCGTGAATCATGCTTTCACCATTCAACAACCAGTAGGCAGCAACCCTGAACAGCCAATCCTTACAGGAAAGAGAGTTCAACACTGTTTTGAAGAAGATGGAGAATCCAATTGGTTCACGGGCAAAGTTATATCTCAGGTGATAAGCCGTTCAACAGTTGGAACACCACACTTTGCGTTTCGTTCAGTTGAAAGGTGATAATTCGTTCAACAGTGAGATCACCACAATTTGCATTTCGTTCAGTTGAAAGTTAGTTTTTGCAGCATGATTGTTTTTGATATTTTACTGTTATAATATTTTACTGTTTTGTTTTGTTGTTTCTTTCTTATTTTGTTTTCAGCTAAATATCACTTAAGAAGCTATATGTTGAATTCGAATGTGCATATGATTTTTACAAGTACAAACCAAGTCTTCGATAACTAATTAGTACATGTATTCCTGTATCCTTTATTTGTTATCTTAAGCCTTATTAACAGTTTTAACTGAACTTACTAGCAGTATTGTATGAACTATTTCATATTACAGTAAATTAAAAAAAAGAAAATGATAATTAAATACTCATTATAAAGTGTATTTTTGCAATTTTGTGCTTCAGGTTCCGGGTTATCCTGAATATTACAACATCACATACGACGGTGACACATCTGTGTATGTCTTCAAGTTGCTGGAGGACTACAGCACGGGTGACCTGAAGATTCTAGTACAATAAGGTACAGCATGAAAAGATTTTGGCCTTTTTGAATGGTGCATCTTCTACTTAATGTACGGAAATGATGATCAGTTACATGGCTCTTGTGAGAAATTATTTGGGAAAGTACAGCATCAAGTTTTTAAATATTTTACAATTATATGTCAACTTCAAAATACAATAACTTTGTTACCATAAAAGATAAACAATTCATTTAAACTGCAATGATTTGCATTTTCAGAGACCTTTGCAATGATATACAACACTTGACACTTTATATTAATAAAGTAATTTATGAAAAATAATTTAATGACAAATATAATTCTTTTTATTTGGCATCATGTTGTCCGTAACCATGTCGACTTCAAAATGCAATAACTTTTTAACCATAGCAGACAGACACTTCATCTAAACTGCAATGATTTGCATTTTAAAAGACCTTTGCAATGATATACAACACTTGGCACTTCTTTTAAGTTTAAAAAATGGCCCGTCTTTGTTACCCCTGGCCCCCAGCTTTTACGCCTATGCTTCAATGTCAGTTTTCTCAACAACCAATAAAGATATCACAATAAAACAAACACCATGTTGTTTCATTTTTCAAGACCTTTAATTTAATGTGTCACACTCTAGGATAAATATTTTTTTAAAAATGTCCGACATCCCTACTGTTGCAAGAACTTAGAGCAGAGGTACTTCCAGACTTGACAGATAACTGGAATGATTTAAGCAAGAAGGAACAGACATCAGTAAGCACACTACTCCACTTTTTTTGTGGTTGCGGACATAGTTCAACTGGAACATGGCCATGCACATGACATAAAAATGGCATACTCAAGGGTCTTGAAACTAGGTCAAACTTTAGTAACATTACTTCTAGGAAAGGGCTAGCGGCCACCTGGACCCCAAGGTTATTTTGCATTCCCCCTCCCCCAACCCCTCAAACGAAATATCCTGATCCGCATATTCGGCACTCCAAAATGTGAACTTTCCCTCACCTCGTACGATTTTATCACATGTTACAACCTCTGTTTAAATCATTTGTCAATCATCTAAAGAAAAGAAATATAGATCTACACATAAATTGTATTAAAATAAATAACTTATGAAGCCCGATGATGGTGGATTTAAAACGTAAAACAATCTTACCAGCTTTTCTGCTTTAAATTCTCGCGGCGGAAAGAGGTTGATTATACCGGAAGTAGCATGAAATTTACATGGAAAGAGGGTAACACTTTTTCAAGCTCTTGTAGTCTAAATGCCTGTATACACATTAGTATAGTCTAGAGTTTTGTTCTTGAGATCTAGATCTGCACATCTTTAACAAAATAATTCAGTAATAAAATGATAATTGGCTGTATTGGGAATTTAAAGAAGCATCGGCAAATTCATTCTTACTATAAAAAGAAATCCTTCACAAACATTTATCCTCTGATTATCAAGAAGGGCAAACCGACAGATAGATTCATCCTCCGAGGACAAGATGAGGAGATCCCATCGATAATGAAGAATCCAATCAAGTGCCTTGGGAAATGGTTTGATGCAAGCTTACAGGACAGCGACAATGCCAGAAAGCTTGAGACGCAAGTAGAAGTGGGTCTGAAGAAGATAGACCGCAGCAATCTTCCAGGAAAGTTCAAAGCCTAGCTTTATCAGCATGCCCTACTACCAAGGCTAATCTGGCCAATGATGATGTATGAGGTACCAAGCTCAACAATAGAAGCCTTGGAGAGGATCACCAGCAGACACCTAAGAAAGTGGCTTGGAATCCATCATCGGAGGGACCGCTGTCGGACGTCAGGGGATTGGTGCGATTAAAACACTTTTGTGGAGCCGGGCAGACCAGAAAGAGAGGCGAGCCATGATCCAGACAGAAGTCAGGAGAGCAGAAGAGAAAACTAGGCAAGCTAGAGCGGTAGAGATGGGAACACAAGGAGCATGGACAACATGGAACACAATAGACAGGAAATTGACCTGGGATGATATCTGGAAGTATGGGCCACTCAGGCTTTCCTTTCTCATCAGGTCAGTCCACGACCTCCTACCATCCCCAACAAACCTCTGCCGATGGGGGCTTACAACAGATCCAAACTGTAAGCTCTGTGATCGTCCAGCAACTCTGGAACATGTTCTTTCTTCCTGTTCTACAGCACTGTCTCAGGGAAGATACAGATGGTGTTATGACAACGTCCTCAGAGAGGTTGCTGACTGGCTGGAACAAGAGAGGAAGAAGGAGCGTAGGAGTAACTCGCAACGTCAGAGAATCAACTTCGTGAAGCCGGGTGAAACTACACAGCGACAGTTACGACAGTAATCGTCGTCAATGCTTGATTGTGCAACAGGTTTGAACATGCAGGTCGACCTAGACTGCTGGTATTCCCAAGCATAGTACAGACAACCCTTAGGCCAGATATAGTGTTATGGTCTAATCCAGGGAAACGACTCATCGTGATTGAGTTAACAGTACCCTGGGAAACCAGATGTGAAGAGGCCTATGGAAGGAAGAAACCTAAGTATACAGAGCTCCTGGACGAGTGAAAACAACAAAGCTGCCATACATGGCTCTTCCCGATAGAAGTAGGCGAAGGAGGATTCTGTTTCAATCTGTGTGCCGACTGATAACAGCAATAAGGTCATCGGGCAGGGATAGGCGGAGGACTATCCAGAAACTGAGCCAAGCGGCTGAACGTTCGTCTAGCTGGCTGTGGCTAAGACGAGAAAAAGAAGTAGAGCTATCGACATTCACACCGTTACTACGGTGGCCTCATCCTCTATCAGATGTAAATGGTTCAGGGTTAAGGGGCGAGACATCAATGACGGAGGGACTCCACGCTGAGGATGAGTGTCGATTTGCAATCTCAAACCACCTCACTCGAGCTCACACTATGTGTGTTTAAGACTGTTTCATACTCAATAAGAGCGCACCTGGTATAACGCACAAAATCGTTTATTGCCTTTTTTGGCGTTTCCTCTTTGTTTTTGTTTTTTATTATTATTCTTTTTTTTTGGAGGGGGTCACTTTTGATACTAGCTACACATCATAGTTTATTTAAGAAACAACCAAACTTCTATAGATCTTGTCGTTTCACCAAATATACCCTATGTGGCTTTAGTACCTGTATGAAAGAGTAAGATAAGAAGGACCCATAATGCCTCGTCTTTTTGACATGAATTTATTGGTGTTGTCAGGGGTCGAGAATTTTGAGATTATCTGTTATGAATGTATCGTACATCATCAACGGTTGGCACTTCGATCATTGTGATGCGTATACGGATATGGTGCTGATTTGTTGTATAGTTACGATAGATAAATGTGTAAACATACATAACCAATATTGTATCAAAATCAAAGTTTGAATGCCTGAATAGTAATCAAATAGAAGTATACAAGTCAGAGCTAGTACCTGTTATCAGCGGAGTCCCCAAGGGAAGTGAGTGTTCTAGGGCAAATGTTGTTCCTAGTTTTTATCAACGACTTACCTCTTCAAGTCTCACCAAACACACAACTCTTTGCCGATGACTGTATAGTGTATCGCGAAATACACTCTTAACAAGACAGCCAAATACTGCAGATCGACCTTAGGAAGCTAGCTGAATGGGAATAAAACCTAGGACATGGACTTTCATCCAGAAAAGTGTAGTATCCTTAGGGTACACAGAATGAAGAACCCCATCATACTACCGTAATGCAATGAAAGGATAAAAGTACCGCTTACACTTCTCTTGTACTATACGTCCAAGCATTGAGTACTGCTCTACAGTGTGGAACCCATATTCAAAGGATCAAACATTAAAGCTTGAAATGGTGTAGAGGAGAGCTGCTAGATATATGACCAACAGATATCACAACACCAGCAGTGTCTCTTCTATGATAGACCACCTGGGATGGGAAACGCTAGAGTAACGACGGACACAGCTCATCATGCCATACAAATTAGAGAACAACTTGGTAGACACACAGGCTAACCAATACCTGGTCAGAGCCCCAAGGAGACCAAAAGCCACAACAGAAAATACCACCAGCCATCTATAACTACATTGTACCACAAACACATTGTTTTGCCGCGTACAATCAAAATTTGGAATGGACTCCCTGCACACATTGCAGAGGCCCCTGACTTGGTATCCTTCAAGCTTGGAGTATCAACTATCACTTTCTAACAGCCTCCGGCCACCCAGCTAGTAGTAACCACTAGTGATTCCCATTGCTGAGCCGGCCGCAACCACTGTAACCGGGGAGGTCTGGGATAAGGAGGTGGAACTAGCTGGCATTACTTTACTTTTATTTTTTATTTCACTATCATAACTTTTTGGAACTTTCTATCATTACCTTACTCATTCTTGACCTAGCACCACCAATTGCGTATCCACCAAGTATGATTGTGCTGACGTGTCCTTCAGATGTATATGTAGATAGACACAGAACGCGGATGCAAACATGCAGTGCATGGCTTTGGTTTGAATGCTCTCTGACCAGAGTTATACAATATACAACATAATGGCTTTCTATCATGATAGCCTGGGAAAGTGGGTTATTCAGTTTGGAAACAGAGACCACGATGCTCGAGCTCTCAACGTTATATTACAAAACGATATTGAAATACAATGTAATGGATGAATATCCATAGTCGTTCGTTTTGAAACATTTTCTTTCGTCGGGTTATTTTGGTCGTTCTCGGCATACACTAGCCTGGGGTCCTGGCCTGTGTTTATATATACCCCGCATTAACCCAAATATTACATCTTTATAGAGTCCAAAGACCTAACAAACATGTGGATTAGGTATTTGCAGAATCTAAACAGAGACATGTGTTATCTATGTCTCCAATCCAAACAAGTACATTTTATGTTTTTTTCTTGTCGGATTTCTTACCACATTATATATAACGCTTACCATTAAGGGAATCCGTTTTACCAATTGTTAGTTTAAACATATCTTATTTCCCTCATTATACATGGAAATGAATATTGTTGTGAGGTATTTGGTATCATACGGTTCAACATCGGACCGTACCAACGAAAAATCTGATACCCCATAAAAAACGACCCCGTTTAGGGCTACAGCTTTGACAGGAAGTGTAGTCTGATTGTAATCGCATTCATTGAGCATGTTACTACGAAGGAATAACCATTTATATCGTATATAAACCCAGCATCCACGGCTGTGATTTGCTAAATGTATAATTGTACACAGTAAATTGAAACGTATCTTGATCGTAACGATATATAGTCTGGGCTACTTATCATTGACATGTTAACATGAAATCCATCCAAACATCATATTCAAGCAAATGATCAAGCTGTCGTGTACGAGGGTGGTGAAAAAAACGTTGGACTTGTGAGGCGCTTGAAATGTTGCGCTTGTGAGGTTAATCCAAAATTATTAGGTTTTGGGGTTGTCTGAATGATCTAGACGTAGATATTTCATTCGCAGCGCGCGTATTTATTACGGTAAATATATACTCACGCATCCGGAAACAGATTATCCAAGATGGAGTCGATCACAATGCGTCACTTTGGAATTTATTTTATAAAATGGATATTAGTCCTGGCTTTTGTCTTTCCTCACAGTTTGGCAGAAGTTTTGGACCCGGAAACAGTCAATTTATTTAAGATCGAGGGAAAAGTTGAGGTTGTTTCAACACTGAACAAGGAATGGATCACAAATACACGGATACTGGTTGATGGAGGAAACTACATTTCTTACTTGAGGTAAAATACTTCTGTAAAATAACAGATATGATAAGAGGCTCTGTTTCTCTTCTATTGATTAAACTCTTAAGACTCGTTATGTCTGGGCGAATAGAATGAGTGTACTGAGATACGATGTCCTAACGTTTTGTGGCTGACATTTGGTTAGTCAAAATAATTCGACATGAAGATTGCATTTTATTTTCTGATGGGGCAATCAAACGATAAAAATAGTGTCGTACTTTACAAATTCTGATTTTCGGATTTAAAGCACCAACTCTCCATTCAAAATCAGTTACATAGACAAGATTTGTTTAATAAACTTGCCACTAAATAATGGCATCAATTGCCGTTAAACAATTAAAAAATGCTAAATTAGGTGTTTCACACTCCAGTGCGCATGTGCAAAGGAAGTTTATCAGGAGCTGAATAAGGTTTTTACACTCTAGTGCGCAAAAAAAATTGTCACCTAGTGTTAATTAAACCATTCTTACAAAGTAAATATGATGAATACCAACAAGTTACGTGTATGGATTGATTAAAAAGGGATTAATTCATAACTGTGAGTAATGTCATCTGATATTTTACTGTAATAATGGAAATATCGGTCTTCAAACGGTGAGACAAAATATTTGTGGCAGTGTCCTCCATTAAATGAATCGTTCAACGTGACGGGAGATATTGCTTGATGCAAAATTTTCTCTATATTTTCCGATACCATCAAAGTAGTTTGACTACAATATATCAATTATTTATTTCAATCAATTTTTCCTTGCATAGTCTAACAGATTTTTCCAGAGATCATCTTTGTTTCTGGTTACATCAAATTCTAGAAGGGAATGAAGTTTACAGCAGCTTATCTTTAGCTGGTTTCGGATAATGGCGGCTTTGACCTATCTTTCATGCAATGCAGGGTAAAAACAAAGATTGAGCCCATTTTCATCACAATTTTTCAATACCATTACTGACATTGATAAACCGGGATACTGCGCCGCGAATGACGTCATTCGAATGGCTCAGCTTAATTTGTCTGGTCATTTCACTTATAACCATTCAATGTGGTGAAAAAGTACAAATAGATGTCAAATATATAGACACTCACAGGGGAGCGCAAGTCACAGCCCTGGAAAGTGAAAGTAAGTTCCCAACTGAAAACATTTACTGGACAGTCGGACCAGTACTTTTGAAAAACACGTCAGACTTTCTAAATTTTAACCCCACTAGTCCGGCTGTCGACATAGTTTTGTAATGACTGCCATCAGGAGATAAAAAGTAACCTTCACATCATATAATTTATACTAGTGCTGGGGTAATTACAGATGGTTCCTTAAATGGTGAAAATTTAGGATTCTTTGGAATTTAAAGACAAAAAATGTTTCTAAACCAAGCAGCTTTTAGCCAAATGTTACAAGCATGTTGATCAGCTGTGGTCAAATTTTAAGCACATTGGGATCAATGAGGCACCGGGCGAGTGCATATTTTGAAATTCAGAGCTGGGACCCCACTGCACCGGGGGAAGACCCTTTGACACCGAAGAGTTCCTTATGCCAAGTTATACAGTCTTCAAGATAAAAGAGGGTTGCCTGTCTGAATCGGTTAGAACTCATCCTGTATCTGTTGCTTCAAACCTTAAATTTTATGAAAACCCCAATTACAAGAAAGTGATATTTTACACTGATAATGAAAAGATATTAAATTTTTGGATTCTGAGGTATGAGATTAAATGCCTATTTATAAGCAGGTGAAGTTTGTCGTGATAAGTTGCTCCCTTTTTTTTTTTATTGTTTTAGCGTTTGTGTATCACAAATGGCTTGCTCCAAAGACCAAAAAGGGCAGAATTACTGCCATATCCCAGAACAGGACACAGTAGGGACACCACTTCTAGGGTGTGCCGGGTATCAATTATTGATGCACCTAAAATAAAATTTAGTTTGTTTGGCCTTTACCTACTGACTCAATTAAGAAGTTTTACCCCCACCCACCCAAAAATCTTTAATGCAATTTCTGAAAACGATTTTCGTTTTTTCAGTGTTTTGAATGTTTAAGACATTTATATAATTGCTCAAACAAAATAGAATAAAAATAATTTTCCTACTAACCTACCCACCTGTAAAATCAACAATATTTTGATTATGGCCCAATCATATGTCAATAACTTATCACAGTAAGAACATTGGCTGATTTTTGGGATTGTGAACACATGCATGCATTTGTGACTCCTTAAACATTTGGTAGCTTTTTGTCAGTAAAATGCCATGTTCATTTGGTAATGATAACCCTGAAACATGTTAATAATTTCTGTGCATGTTATTATGTAACATATAGAATAACTCCCACCTCAATGGAGTCTCATTTGAGTCTTGGCTTACTGGAATTATGAGGTCAGGACATCTCTGATATGAAATTCATTTATTTCACTGCTGCCACAGCAAACCAACTTATTTTTGATCGTTTTTGTTTGTATGTACCTCATCATTGTACCTCTTTATCATCTTTGCTCTTTCAGGAGTGATGGTAGTTTTACAGTGAACGGACTGCCTAGTGGTTCATATCAAGTAGATGTGTCCAATCCAGACTTCATATTTGAGTCTAGCCGTGTCGATATAACAGCCAAAGGAAACATACGCGCTAGGCGTGTTAACATACTGCAGCCAGGCAATGTGAAAACAACCCATTACCCATTAGAGTTCAGGGAGCGTAGAAAAGCCAATTACTTCCAACAGCGAGAACAGTGGAAAATTACAGATTTCATGTTTAACCCAATGGTATGCCAGCAGTTTTATTTCAAAAGTTTTTAAATCTTTTTTCAAACTATTCACTATAAAAGACAACTGCCAATCTTTCTTTTAGTAATGCAAATTTTATCACAGGTTTTGCAAATTTATATAAATGTACAATAAACCATAATTGAATTCATATGGAAAAGTTGCCTGTTACAAGTACTTTCTCATCTTGTGACAATGGTTTCTTTTTTCAACATTGTTACAAACCAAACAAAAAAATACTCTTAGAAGACTTTGGAAACCACTGTGACCCTTTTCCCACAATGTTTTCCAAAGTCATCCGCAACAAACTGGTCAAGAGTAATGGGGCAATAATTATTGTATTCTAAAAACCTTGCATCTATTTTCTTTGCAGGTTTTAACAATGGTTCTGCCTTTATTGTTGATCATGGTTCTGCCCAAATTGATGAATGCAGCAGACCCAGAAGCACAGAAGGTTTGTACATGTTCATGAATATTCTACTGATTTGCCATTACAACCTGGTGAATTGAAAGACCTGCTTTGAAAGGACTTTATGATTTAATGAACATTAACTGAGTAAATGCTGATGGTTCTACCCAGGTTCCTCATTATGAGCCATGTATAAACTGAAATAATGTTGATGCGTTAAAAAAAAACACATGAAAAATAAAATTAAAAAAACCTGTTCTATCATAATTAATCAGTAAAAATGCATACCGGTAATGATATTACAAGCACAAAATAACTAATGAAATGTTGATGGTTCTACCCATCTTTGCTGGCTCTTATGTTGTACAAGTTAGGGGTTTTCCTCTGTTCTGAATGAGGAAGGTCAGGACCTTTTTGCCTTACATTGGAAAGAGCCCTTTCCTTATTAATTTTGGGAAACTGCTTTAATGGAATTGATGAACTTTTAAACCAAAAAGCTGACGTGACTTTGAAGTTTTGGGAAAACTGTAAGATTTTAACGAAATTTCCAATAGGGGATGTGCCTTTTATGGGCCCCTGTGATATAACAAGAAAAAGCCCTGAAGGTATCATCATATATAAAGTGAATCATTGCTAATGTTATGGAATACCCAAATTAATCTGGACCTTATGAGAGACTTGTCAAATGTTATGAGTTAAGTAACTATGGTACATGTACTTGCTTCATTATTTTATAAACAAGTTTTGTGGGTTTAGTCCTACGTCTTCTTGTCAACTGTTGGTCTGTCGTTATTTCTTCTGAAACCCAACACTTACTATGGATTGCATTTGTCTGATGCTTTACAAACAGCAATTGTGAGGAGAATTGAATTCTATCCCCCACTTTTTAGGTGGAAGGTAGAGCTCTATGACTAAGCATTGGTTGGTAAAACTCTAGTTCTTATATACTGTAAATGGAATAAACTCTTTTCCTTTTATAGAATACTCCGTATGTCCAATTTGAAAGCAGTGGCTGGAGTCATTGATTAAGCATGGAAAAATACATTTTGATTGCGGGATCGGCTAAAATCCCTTTGTCTTGAGAAGTCAAATTTGCTCCTATTTTAAAGATTTATCTGGTTTTGCAATTATTCTTTCATTAACTCTTAACCAAATGCAGACGACATTTTTTTACTAGAAGTAGACGAATTTAGAAAAGTGTTAGTAAACATTTGAAAAATCTTTCTGTTTTACTGTTGCAATATGTGAATATATAGAAAAAGCCTTGGGGCAAAAGGAGAAATTGTTTGCAACAATGCTTTTTGAAAGACATCTGCTGCAAGATGGAAAAAAGTGGCGTTAGGTGGTAATGTATTGAAATGTATTATACATGCTCATACATGAAGGAAAATTATATTTTAATATAAAAAAAAATCTCAGGTACCCATGTGTAAATGTGTAAAACTTGAAAATTGAAAAACTTTATAACCTATTCCAGGAGATGCAGACACAGATGAAAGCGCTCAATGACAAGTCCAGCATGCCTGATATGTCGGAGATGTTAGCCGGATGGCTGGGTGGTGGTACCCCGGGCAGGGCAACAGGGGCGAAGAAAGATAGAAAACGATAACACTCCACAACGATGTGCAATAACTTATTCAATTGGTTTCATGTCTTTGTGACCCATTCCTGTTCTTCATACCTTATTCCTGTTCTTCAATTCTTTCCCCGTCATGAGGGTTTGTTACTAATTGAAAGCAAAAGCTGGCAGCAAAAGATTAACCCTTTACCAAACGCCAAATTTTTGACTGTCCTATATTAAAAGAGTTTGTATGTGATATTTCAAATTTGACGAAGTTGGAAATTAATCTTCTGATAGAGTAGAAAACATTGTGGGAAGAGGTGAAACTGCTTGTTAAGAGCAATTTCTTCTTTTCCAACAGTTTTTTCCAGAGTCGTCTGCAACAAACTGGTAAAATGTTGTTATTGTTTAGTAACGGGTCAGGATTGAAAATTGTTGATTTCTTGGTTATACGTGTATTGAAAAGGGTCTACTGTGGACAAAGATGAAATTACTTTCTTGTTTGTTAAATTTCCTGCTGCAGATACATAAACATACATATACATAAAGAAGTTGTCAAGTCATTTTTTAGAAATATAGTGATACAATTTTAGTCTGTGATGCTCATTTATTGAGGCAGTAAGGCTTTTCAATAACAATAATGATTTTGCAGAAATATTGTGTTTGTTTATTATTGGTAATAGTAGATTCACGTTTTACATCCTAAAATCACAAAAAAAAATGTTGTTAGCATTCTAATTGCAAAATCATATAGAGCAGAATTTGTTAAACCTTAATTGTATGGTATATTTCATCCCCAAAATTCTTGGACCACAGGGTAGGCAGGTCTGATAATTAATCAAAAATTATTTCTTGTTCAAGATAAAGTTTGGTTAAATATATGCTTAATAAGAGGCATGTTCTTTTTGTACATGTCTCTTTAACTACTTATCTCAACCACGTATTCTTGGTTCTTATAAGAATGCCATTTTCAAAGAGATTTTTCTTGACTGATTTTTTTCATTTACCATTATAAGAATGACAATTGGCTAATGAGTAAATCAAATTAAAAGCACAATAGCATGTGCCTGGAAAACATTAAGTGTATGATACATGTCATTCTAGCACTCTACGAATTTAACTATCTTTAACAACATCTCCTCATTGATATATATACAAAAGCATTTCAAGGCCATAATTAATTCACTGATATACTAGATAAATATTTGAAAAAGCAGAATTCTTAAAAAAAAAATCTCCTAGTTGCTTGAAGATGTTTATGAAAAATGAGTTACTTTTAAGCTTATCCTTTTGCCATGCAATAAGTTAAATTGTCTTGCATTTAGAATAAATGCCATACATTTATAGATAGTGAGATCAACGTCTAGTAATTTTAGATTTTTCAGGTTACTTTATGTAAAAGGAATGCTCATGAAAATCAGTTGAGTTCATAATTTAGAAGTTGTTGATTTTTTAAGAATACATGTACTGATTATATGGAAAAGAAATCAAACTTAAAAAAGACTTGTTCATTATAATCATTTTTGATATGTGTGTATACAGATTAACAATTAACAGAACTCAGATTTTTTCATTGTGTATTAAATTGATATGTTATATGAATTTATAACAATTAAAAATATCCAAGCTATGTCTATTTCTTTCAATAACTGTTATCTCAACAGAACTTTATGTAACTACTTTTGTTTAATAGTTTAAACATGTTTATCATTGATTGTGAAACAATTTGTTTTAGCTTATACAAATCAACTTTGATTCTGCTTGCATTGTACAAAACCGTTACTCACTGAATTTTCTTTAATGTCAATTCGCAAGGTTGGTTTGGCGACTCATGGGATCAAACAAAGAACCCTGGGTAGCGTTTTACACCTTACTCTGAAGACTTGCCTAAGTTAAATACAACATTCCTTCTTATTCCAATATTGAGAAAAGCAATATTGCAAAGTAACACATCATCAAAAAACCCTCTGTGAGATGTTTCCAGTGACATGTCATATTGCAGTATTGTACCAAGATAATGTACATGGTCATCGGTCTTTAATGATGCTAATATTTTTGTAAGTTATTTTGCGAAAGGGTACCCAGGTGTCCAAGAGGGTCAGCTTCCATAGGACTTCTATTTTCAAATATATGTAATGACCTCAAATTGTAACAATTTATTGATAAAAGATCCAGGTTATCATGAGTGGTGTGCTGTAGAAGTGTTTATTCCCATTGAAGTTACCTTTCTCTTTGTTAGTTTTGTCAGAGGCATTTATGCGGAATGTTGTAGATTTGAATGGGATCATGATACCCTGTGCAATAGGTTTGCTTGCTTGAAACCCAGTTGCATGTCAGCATTGTAGGGACTGGTAAGGATATATTGTAATAAGATGACTGTAGTCATGGTATGGCTGAATTAAACCTTGGCATTGCTTTTGTTTACAGTTGTTCTAATATACAAGTAGAATGGGAGCAAGAATCAGTTTTGTCAAAATAACTTGTTGATATTACTCATGCCATTTTCATGTTAGTCACAATGCTACTTTTTCTATTTACTAGGGATGGGAACGAATAGTGAAATCACTATTCGAATATTCGACTAGAACTATTCGAATATATTCGAATATTCGATTTTAGAATTCGTTTTGATGTCCGAATGTATGCATGTCCGAATACTAGTACACTAGTCCTCTGTTCAAACCTTTTGTGTATAGCCGATGGGAGCCGATATCTGTATACATGTACGTGCATTCAATATCAAAGCAGTAATAACCATTATTTCGTTTTTTATCAACATACAACTTTTCCAGACGGATGGATGCTTGCCATTCAAGTGATTCAGTAGGTTGGATGTTGTATTCTTGAATACAAAGTCCTGGTTACACAGGTTACAGGTCGCCTTCGACTTGTCGGCAGAACGAGTAAAGTAATTCCAGACACGCGATGGAGACATTGTGATGATTATCGAATAAATGTAGAAATTAGAATGAGGATAAGTTTGACAAATTATTCTGAAGAAAAATATACTTTCTAACACATCATTTGATTGGTCTTCGTGCATAAGCAATCATGATTACGATTGGTTATTGAAAGAGTAATTGTTTAATTTCACGACAAACAAGTTACGTGATTGGTTGACACTGACAATTGTCAATTAGCGTGATTGACTTGTTTTGGATAATAAGGAGCAAGTCCAGATCATTAAGGTGTTAGATTTAGCGGCTTAAAATCGACTATTTTCACACTTAGGAATTAATCGTTTTGCAAACTGTCAAAAGATGTGGTGATTTGTCACAGGTGTTTTACTGTGTGACATACGTTGTAAAAACATCGTAACTGCACCTGGGAGCTAGGCACGTTCTTCGATATTTGGGATCGGATTAGAGGAAGAAAATGAAAATAAAACAACATTATTTTTGAATAGAATTTATGGTAAACATACAGTAATATGGGTTCATTAAAATCGAATATTCGAATACTATTTTGCTATTCGAATATTCGACCCGCTATTCGAATATTCGAAGTTGGCCTCTTCTCAAAGTCAATAATTAATAGAGTGGCCTAGTTGTTAAGTTTGCAAATATGAAACCTGAGAGTTGCAGGTTTGGGCACCTCTAGTTTCATAGAAGTGTCCAATGGAAAGCTTATTTAAAGCCCTAGCAGAGTACTGTTGAATCCCATGCAAACTGTATAACTCTTGAAATATTGTTGACAAGGCATCCACAAAAATGATTGACAGACATACTAGACAAACACTCAATGTCACAAACTTTCAGGCCTGGTCCTGGTTTCAGACTTTGAGGTTTTGTGTTTTCCTTACTTGTTCATATTGAAGATGTTAGAATTCAGGCTTCAAGTAATGATTTTCAGGCTTGAGCATTCCTCAACAACAGCAGGCCAGGTCAAACTATGTCGACCAATTACCTTTCAGAACCAAGGACTCATTAGTTGACCCACTAGAGTAAAACTCTGTCCATTTTGTTCGCACCGACTAGATTGTTCTAAAACCTTTACCAACATCTGCTATATCTCAATAAGAAGACATGTAGAGGGATTACTCTGGTATTTCTTTCTGATCAAGTCTAGAAAGTATTGTCTCCCTTACTTGAACCAAATTTACACGGATTTGTTTGAAACATGTTGTCGTTTATATATGGGTTTTAAATCACAACAACATTATTTCAGTTATGTAGCGATGTCTGACTCTTAATGATGGAGAAAGACCCCATACTCAACTGCCAATAAGGGCGGGTCAAGTCGTGTAGAACGATTGGCATACCGTAAGTCAGTCGGGAGACTACCTCTCATGAAAATATGTTAATTGTCGTTTTAGTTTTAAACGCCATCGCGTCAACAACATTTGGGTAATACGACTGCTGATATAGACGTACTTTAAATTTAACTGACCGTAAGGGTTGGTTAGAACCGTATGCACTCTATTTTTAATAATTAACGAACCTAAGACCAATCATAAAGATTGCAATAACTATTCCGACAATAGTGTAACCTCTAACACAAAATAAGAATTTGCACATCAAAAGGGTTCTTTTATTTTGTCACAATATTTTAAAACTTCTTCCAGTGATTTCTTTCACTGTTAACATTTCAATCATTATTTGTGCTGAAAAAAGTTAAAAGTGGAAGTTGTCGAAAGAATACACAAACATACCCATTGATATGCTTCTGGGTTACTTACCCATATGTCTGAAGAGCTTGATCCCCAATAAGTAATGACGTCATTTGCGTGACATATGCCCTTCAAAGTTCCAAGCTTGTACCTCACAGAATCAACCGCACGTTCAGGTAAGAATTCATTTAGTCCTGGCTCTGTAGTTGTAACACAATAATATTAATAGATTCGTTTCTCAAAACGGATCGACTGGGCATAAAGGGAAGCTGTCGGTGGCTTGGAAAATTTGCAGTCCAATTAGGCTAAATGTTTCAGCATTTGAATTGTTTGTACATTTTGGTAAACGACACTTGGGTCTTGTTGCTTTATAAATGAACATTTAAACTCACATTGAAGCTTACGTCAATGAAAATGAAAACTTGTCTACGGAGGTGGCATATTTACCCCACAGGCGGCTTGACGGTGATTTCAACTGATGCATCATTGTGCTCTTATTGAGTCGTTGGGTTACAATTTTATGTCCTGCGTGCCCCAGTGGTTAAATTGGTTGACTTGGAAATCTAGGGTCCCTGGTTTCGTGGGAGTGGTCTTTGACAGGTCACTTCAGAGCCTTAGCCTCGTACTAGTAGATCCTGAAAAGCCGTAACATTACTAAAAATTGTAGATACGGCGTTTAACACCATAAAATCAAAACAACTTAGATCCCCGGTCGTGCCGCGGCCCGTATCAGGGACTGATCATCGGGCGTGCTTAGTTTGATCCTCGTTCGCTATTCATCATTTTATTGCCATAAGCCCAAAGATCATCATTGCCTTGCCCCGTACACTATTTTATCTCATGGTTTATAAGCAATGACCCATTTGTTACTCGTGATTTTCGAAAGCTGCATATGCCGATTCAGCAGACTCATTTTGGACAATGTTTTAAATGCGGACAATTGACTTTAACGATGGTCGAAGCAGGCTGGGTTTTTTATCGTTGAATATGTAAGAAATGTCGATAGGGTAAAATGCAAATTGACATGAAGTGGAATGTTGCTCGTGTTTGTTTCAAATAACACCCTGGTGCTACAATGCATTGACGTATGTGAGGTTCACCGCTCTCGGCAAAAACAACACTAGCCAATATGCATAAGATGTGGCCATGAGTCAGGCAGATCGATTCACAAGGCCTGACTAAGGACAACATCTTACGCAGTTTTGGTTGTTTTAGACTTTACATGTAGCTCGCGGACTCTCCCTTTATTTGGTTTGTTTTAGGTAGTGAGCTTCTTGTATTCAAAACGGAGCAAATCTGGTTTGATCGCTGCTTGAACACATTTTTCCTTCGTGGTATACCATTGATAATACAATCTTCCCAAGAGTGCATGCGTTCATGTACTATCGCTGTTAGGGATAACCCTTTACCAAATGCCAAATTTTCGTCTGTCCCAAATTGAAAGAGTTTTCAGACAACATTTCAGAAGGTGGAGTAATTGAAACATAATATTCTGATAGGGCAGAAAACGTTGTGGGAAAAGGAGAAATTGCTTGTCACGAGCAATTTCTTTTTTTCCCGTAATGTTTTCCAGAGTTGTCTGCACCAATCTGGTCAAATGTCGTTATTGTTTAATGGTTAACACATTGGTGACTGTTACATGGATTAGAATCAGACTTACCTACAATGAATTTCCCCTTTATTGCCGGCTGTACACCTGCAACTTTTTCTCAAAAACCCTGAGTTTTTCTTAGTCATTCCATACATTCTTTAGTTATTCATTTATTCCATGTGTCGTTTAACATTTATTATAAGCCTTTTAAAGATGTGCAAGGGTAAAGGTGATTGAAACACATCTATTACACAATTCAGGGGGACTCTATCTTCGAGGAGATCATGCATCTGATCGAAAATTCCGTATTAAGCACATTATATGACAGGCATCATGCGTTGTCTTTATCAAAAACGTCAACTATTTATATGCGTAGTAACCCCTTATTGGAAAAGTCGAGTAATTAAAACTTGGCAAGTTCAGAGGTGGAGTATGATCGGTTATTAATAAAGTAGTCGATCTCGATAAGATTAAGTTGAAACCATTTGACAATACCTATATAACCGTTTGTCAATTAATCCAGTATATCTCTCCCTTCATACAGGTTTTGAGGACTTGTTTTATGTGAAAGATACATAATTTAGAAAAATAGATGATTTGACCAATACCAAGTGGGAAAAGTGGTCCAGATGTAGGGCGCCAGATACTGGATCGGGGGTGGGGTCCCGAGTTCGAACCCCAGTCAAATCATCGGAATTTTTCTGAGGAAAAATGCATCCCACGATGCTCCTCTTCATACAGGTGTATAAATGGGTACCTGTGAGGTAATAAACCAATGTGCCGTGGCTGCATTTGCGCCATATGCAAACGGTCGGTTTATCATCCAGTGATCGGGGAAGTAATTGTCAAGGCGCCTGAATATGCCTAGCGTAGAAGTAGACTATAAACTCTACCTTTATCTTTTACCTTTAATACAATGTACATGTGTTAGTTGAGTTATGTAGAAACTGTTATGACAAATCGAGATTTTGTAATGTCCCCTTTTTCATATATGCTTCTGGAATCGTTTTCTAAAGGTGCATACAAGGAGTTCACTGTTTGAATGAAGAAAGAGAATTATTGATCTCATGTAACATCATCTATCTGTCTTTCACCATTAAGACTTATCGTTCATGTGGGAAAATAGCAGACACTTTGAATGTAATACAGTGTACAGATTAAGTCGAAAATAAACCGTACACCTTAGGATGTAAAACAATAGTTAAATAAACAAAGAACAACATTTGGCATTGCAATTTATGTAAAGGATTTCAGTTTTAGAGTCGACACTATCTCCTGGGGGAGATCGACATGTTTATCACAGATGTCGCATTAAGCACGTAATGTCACCCACCTGACATGTAAAATGCATTTCCCATTGTCCAACCCGTCATCGCTAATATACGATATAATTGATCCCCCGCAGATCTAGTCGATTATTCAAATTGGCAAGCTCGGATATTTTGTATTTGGATATGTATCCTGATTAAGTTCATTCTAAAGCAGCCGCGGTTAAAGACCGTTAACCCATAGAATACTGGGTAGATTTCTTTAAAAACGATTTTTGTGTCGTCTGCTTCCCAAAAACCTTAATTATCTGCTTAATTTTCGATGTGGAAAAATTCAAACCAAACAGGTTTGAATACAGGCCAGCCAATTTACTTGGTGCATGATGTCGGTTCCAGCACTGTAAGGGTTAAGAAACATCATTAAGAAATGAAAAATTACACTCATGACGAGTAATTTCCCTTTCTTCACAACTGTTTCATTTTAATTTTCCAATGAAACTTGCACGGGATGTCTTGAAGACTTCAATGTACACTAGAAAGAAACATTATGCGATCTGAGAATCGAACCAGTGTTGAAGAGGTAGAGTACCCATGTCGTACCCATGTCGTATTTCAAGGTAGAGTACCCATAACCAGCCATTTTGAAACTCTTTTTTTCTCGGATATCTTCGGTCGTTCTCGGTTCACATCGGAGTTACTCTCTTGATGCGAACGTTAATCGTGTAAAAGTAACATCAAACAAGGCAATTTTGCTGTCGGATATTTTACGAAATAAGTCACTATTGGCAAATGGAGATATTGCTCAAATGATGATGCTGGCTTTATTTCCATTCAATCATCCATCTTCTTCAGATATTAACAAACAAACAAAACTATTTACACCGACATCGCCATATGCCGATAGAACTATTTGCTAAGTGAGTATTAAAACTAAGAGTTCCCCATGTCGCACTTGCTACCTTTTGAAATGCTCTCGAACTAGGACAAATATAATTTATCAGAGGAACGGATGTATTCTTTAACGGCTTGGCACTAGTAATTACTGATCGCTTTCCATACTTTACTTGATAAATGCAATAAATTCACTACAAAGAGCAACATGCACGTCTAGACTAACCTAATAATGGTAGTAATTATATATCACTTTTGCTAGATGAATTTCTTTCTCTGGCAATCATTCAGGCGTGTGCTTTAAATGCATGTTGATTTGGGTTTTTTAGACACACTCATGCTATGATATCATATTTAAAGGCTACTGTTCTATTTGGACTATATCAGTGGACATGAAAGGGTAGTTTCGGCTTAACAGTAATGCAAATGTCTCATTTTATCCAGCGTCAAGGTGCAATGTCATTAGTTGGGATCCTGTTCTCACGGTGCTCCCCTTACGTTATAAACATTTGACTTTAAACGCTAAAGGCCATCGTTAGGCCATCTCTCATGATCAATCGATCCATAATCTAATAAACGATTCAAATGCACTTGTTCACAATAAAGACAATATGTCAAATTAAAATGTCGTTGAAACAATGCAGTGTTTGTATTGTTGGTAAAAATACAATAAAAGGTAACTGCTGAAAGCATATTTAGTTCAGCAAGCGTCAATTTATCTAAGTATATACAGTTTGTCTGCGGAAGATCTCAGAAAAGATGTCACGTTTTTTCTTTTGTTTAAATACATGTTAATTCACTGTACATACACTTTAAAAAACTAAACACGCTCTAATTTTGCTTTCAATGAATTTTATTCAATGCGTATCATATAACAGTGCAGCTTTGGTACAGTTTGAGAGAAATTGATTTATACTTCCAAATCTCCTCTCATCTGTGAACCAGGACCTTCAATGAACATTTTACGCAAAACTGAGTCAAAACTGAGTCAAAACTGAGATAAATGGAAAGTATATTAACAAAAGCACAATATTGCAATGTATCACATCATTGGAAGCGTCTCGGAGAGAATGATGTTTCACATTGCATATTGTTTATATCAATATCAAAATAGGAGGGAATGTTGTTTGAACTTAGCACACAAGTTTTTAGAATAGATGATTAGTTAAACGCTATCCCGGTGCCCTCGCTACGATATCACTTTTTGACGTTTGATATTAAAGGCCATCACTAGGTCATCTCTTGCGATGAATCGATAAATAATCTATGACTCCACGTCAAATATGTATTTCAAATATATGGATTGAATTACAGATAAAATTGATAGTTTATTGTTGTATTCCCCATTTTCAGAAATAAGTTGAAGCATACATCCGTATAAATACTGATCCCTAGTCTGTTTAAGTTTTTACAGTTCTGTTGATACATACTGTTGGAAGTAAAGTAAGTCATTTATGTTTATCTATTGACTGTATTTACCGTTACACTTTTGATATCTAAAATGACTTTCAAGCATCAGTGCTAAGCAGAACAATTGTTACAGAACACTTGTTTTTCGATCTAGATGTTTAAATGGGGAATCACGTGGCCAATGTTTACTATTTTATGTCCGAACAAGATGGCCGCGCAACAGGTAGTTTTTATTTTTTCACCTGCTTTTGCCGACGATAGCCGGAGATTTGGAGTTTAACTTTTTTAAGATAACATATCTTCAACCGATAAAGTGTCAACATATATTTATAATGCAATATAAGACTAGATTATTGACAAGTTGTTCAGAAAGATATGTCATGTTAATATTGCAAACCGTTAAAACGTTTTTGTTGTAAACAACGATCTATATTTAGAAACAAATGTGGAATTTTAAGGCACCACCAATGTCGCGTAGGTCGTTTGAAACGGTTAACCGCGCTTGTCCTGTGACGCTAGGTAGGTGCGCAAGGAGGAATTCCTGTGTCTATTTATAAACCGACTTTCCCATAGAAGTGGTAACAGTCGCGAAGGCTAATATTACATTATTTTGAGCATGACATGCTTCCATTTATTACGATATAACACTGTTTCGTACTTAACACATTATCTTATCATATGTTTAGAATTGCCGCTTAATTATTAACTTAATTATGTTCAACTTCATGATTAAAATGAGTACTTGTCTAGTTTGATGCGTTATATTAAGCCTTTTCAAAGACTGAAATGAAGTCTTGACACACAGGCGCTTACAAACTTCAACATCTTGGAATACCAATACGCCGTGCGTATAAAGGTACGTATCCATAAGGATTCTATCTGAAATATAACATATGTCGGGATATGAATGAATGCGATGCTGTGGACATACTAACGTCACCGGTACTTGGGCTTTATTTTCCTTTCGATATGATCCATCATATAAGTCCCTTAAAAGAACTTACTAACAGATTGGGATTTAAACTTTTTCAAGATAAGATGTCTTCTACCGGTAAGGTACCAACAAATATTTTGTCAAGAAATAAAAGACTAGAATATTGAAAGCTTGTTCAAAATAGGTATGACACGTTTATATTGCAAATATTGCAAACCGTCTGGTCCTTTTTTTGTAAACAACGATCTAAACTTAGAAACATGGTTAGCACTTTTCGGAACCGATGTCATTTGAAACGTTTGACCGCTGTGGTCTCTCGACGCTAGGTTAGTGCGCGATAAGGAATTCCTGTGTCTATTTATAATCCGGCTTTCCTATAGAAGCAATTTCAGGCGCGAAAACTCACTTCACATTTTTAAACAAAACTCGGAATTTCTGCAACTTAGAAGTAAAGGAATTAGAAATGGTATTTCGTTTAGTGACAATGATTGTTTGATTACTCCCCGAGCACAATTCTCTGAATTAGTCCCTTTGAAGGACACCATGTGCATTTTGTATGTTCTCACTTGGAAACTAGCCCATTACCATACTCACTCATAGCGGAAATTTGAACCCTTCATAACCAAGGCGGTTTTCCTTTTCGAAAATTAGGTTCAGATGTACTTAAGTGAGCGGTATTTAAAGGTTCCAAAGATATCCACGGGTTCTAACGTTAATAGAACTAACACCCGAGAAAGGTGTTGAATTCCCACCAGAGATTTGAAACCCGGGGTCTTGTTTACACTCTATACTAGGACCGTTTCAATAGAAAACAAGCGATTGATATTGCCAGTGCATATTTTGTGGGTTCAGCAAAGGTTGTATGATAAACTGTTGTCTTCGTCTCACAATCATAAGTTTGTTGTCGTTTCACCGCGGTTTTCAGTTAAATCCCATTGGTTGGACTCAAGTGTTGTGTATTTTAGACCGAGAAAATTAAGGTTAATCATGCTTAGCTTATAAAAAGCTTATCTGCTCGAGATACTTAAGTGGCTAACCCAAACAGATTCCAGACAGTACTGCCATTATTCTCCACGATGAACTTATTGTTTAAGAGGAAGGTGCTAATTGCCTTTTTCTGAGGGTTCATATATATGTGTAGTAGGGGGGTGATTTTGCGAAGGTATGTGGACGTATGGTGACCTCAGCAGTATATTTATGATAAAACTAGTCAAAGAAGCCGAGGAAACTCCCCGGCCATGGCTCTTTATGAAACCTCGAAGTCCCGGTTCAAATTATACACAAATTAAATCAATGAATTTATTAGATAAAATACATTCATTGGTTTGACCTGTGCAGGATTTGAATCGACCACTTTCCAAACACGTAGCTGAGATGTTCTGATTTGGATTAAGATATCTTCCAGTAAGGCTCTTGTTATCGATTATTGAGCACTATTTGCGATTACCTATCGTAAAACAGCTTAACCCCTATAATGATTGAACCGACTTCATGCTAATGCAAACAGGTTAGTAAATTGGCGGCTGCCCTGTGATCTAACCTGTTTGCTCCTCTTGGTATCTTTTTTCTTCATCAGATTTAAGCCCATATTCAAGGTTTTGAGCGACAGACGACACAATAATTTCTTTTTTAGAAAATAAACCATCATTCTAAGGGTTAAATTATGCTGACTGGTTGTATGATTCAATACGAACGAACAGGAATAAAGAACGAACACAAGTTACTGATACATAGACTCCGGTTGGTCGTGATATCAAACGATTGGCATTTAATTCGTGTCAGGTAAAAGGGGATTTTATTGTTTCCTGAACATTATTTAATCCACCATGCTAACCCATATTGATGTTCTTTATTGTTAAAAACGTTTTAGATATGATTGTTTTATAATAACCAAAGACATGCCTGATAAAAGTGGAGTCCATAATCAGCATGGAAGTGTAGTGCTTATTTTGATAAATCGTTATAGGTTTCCCAATGACAACTTAACATTTAAAACTCTGGACACTTTTTTAAAGATATATTTTTGTGTCGTCTGCTTTCCAAATTCTTAATGGCTTCTTAACTTTGACGAGGAAAGATACATAGAGTTACAAACAGGTTAGATCATAGGCTAGCCGCCAGTTTACTTTGCGAATGACCTGGAATTAACCTGTTTTCTTAAGCATGTCGTCGGTTTCAGCACTATAAGAATTGATGTAGTTCAAGTATGACTGTTTCGCAAGATTTCGGACGACAAATTGCTCGCACATTTTGTGTCGGAAATACATTCGGACACCTTTGCAAATGTTTCAAGGAATTATACACGTAATTCATATTCTCTGCAGATCAATTTCACGTCTTAATATATTGTCGATGGTTGTATCAAGATACATTTTGAGTTGACGTTTCCTCAATGTAATGACATTTGATCTTGCAAGATCGGTTGATTCTAACAGGGGTATAGAAAAGAGGCAATCTGATACCCACTTAAGTATGGCACGTTGAAAGGGAAAGTTTGTTCTCAATTTTCTTTTGCGTTCGTCCGCCTTTTTTCGGCTATTAATTCATCATAGTTTATAACGAGGAGGTCTTATGTACCTTTGTGGTAACATTGGGCCATTCACTTTACCCTTCTCATTGTTATTACATTTGTCTCTTATTCTATATCAACCAGCGTATAGCCATAAACAGACTTAAAAGAAGTAAATGTGTTTTAACGCAAACTTAAGTATAAGTTGCATGGGGGGAAACATCTTTATCAAGCAGATACGTCTTCAATATCCCGAAAACTGCGTCAGTTGTTTCAAAAATGTTTATGCAATTCGTATTTTGAAAGTGAATTGCATCTAACATGGTTTATCATACTATACTTTATTATGTATATTATCACAAAGGCATTACTTCTGAATAAGATATGTGATATGACAATCTTACAGTTCACATAACTGGGGATATTATTTCTATTTTTGCATGTTTTAATGAGAATGCAAGCTTTAAGCTTCAGTCACAATTGATGTGAAATAGATAAGTTTAATACTTTATTTCATTGATTTGCGATGAGCAATTTCTGCTTTTGTCACAATATTTCTATACTATATGAATGAATATGTGCACTTGACCGCTGATTTACAGTACACGAGCACTTTACTCCGTCGATTGTATTTTGTGTTACTTCATCCATAGTTTCAGTCCCATCTACATCTTTGTATCCTTCGGCTTGAAAGCATATATATGAATTACAGACACAAACACGTGTTTTACATAACATAACATGCTTACATTTTGCGTAAGTTCTATATAGCATTCCTTGTTAATTCAGAATTGAGATAATAAATTTTGCGATGAAGCACACCATTTGAATCATCTCTCTGAGAGGCGTCCGATGACTTATCACAATACAATACTGTACTTTCATTTAAGACATTTTCAATGCATATCAGTTTCGTCTTAAGCAAAAGGTTTCCATATAAGTTGTTAAGTAAACGGTACCCAGATGTTTTGCCGTCGGTATCCATGAGACGTGTTCGAATGCGACGAAATAAATGCGTGTCGACTCAAATCGTTTGAGTAACCGAATGAATACATTTAACGAGTACCATTTAGTTTTATAATTTAACCGTTCACATTTCGTTCTTTTGTAAAAAGACACACACGATTATGTTTATGACAATAATCTTGTTTAAACACATTTAATGACTTTAGGAATTTGACATAGAAAAGACTCTCTGAGCAATATTATACAACTATTTCTGCAAAAACCTTTTCATAAAAATGACAAATATTTGAAAAAGAAAGCACTTTTTGAATTCTTTACTATATAATCGGGTAGCATATTACCCTTTCTGTAACGGTGTGATGGTTCACATACTAAACTCACAAATTACGAAAAAACACATTTACATTTTACCAACTTTTGACAAGCGACAAACGTTGTTTATTCGTTGATGTTCCAAGCAACATGCCTTAAATCTTAAAGGTGATTGACAGATGCGAGGAAATTTGGGGGTTAGAAATTAATTTCTTTAAAATTGCACAACATTCACTGTTATATGAAATGCACTGAGGAATAGTAACGGGAAGCTAAGTCAGACCATTTCTTTTAATTCTTTAAAGTGTGTCTACAATGTATTAGTATCTACTTGAATCCAAAACCGTATCATCGCCTTTGAGATCAACCGCATATAACCTGATCACCATTAGGCAAATTGACGCTTCTCCAATAACTTATACTTTCAATAGCTACATTTAATTGTTAATGTTTATCAAATAACAACACAGACCTGTATTGTTTCAACGACATTCTACTTTGACTTTCAAAAAATCTCTTCTGTGAACATGTACATTGAATATCTCGACATTTATATTATGATCAGTATAATAAACCACATCTTTTTCAATTTAGTTTTTTCTTCTTTCGCTGTTTCAAGTTTGTCAAGAAACGGTATTTGAAACTCTTTACGGACTTAATATTTAGCTGTTAATGCATTAACAAATTATTATATACATAATACATAATTATATATGCCATTCCCGCGTTCATCTAAATTGAAAGCGACAACATAACGGCCATAACTTAGTATGGAGTATAGAAGGTTTGTACCATTTTGAGGAAAACGTTCATTCTCAAACAAAATAACCCGTATGGAGAAAGCATCGTTTTATTAGACGTTTTCTTTTCTACCTTTATGATTATCTATTGCAAATGCAACCTATATAGCATAAGTGATGGGTAGGGTTGACCAATTACCAAACGATAACGACATTTGACCAGTTTGTTGCAGACGGCCCTGGAAAACATTGTGGGAAAAAAGGAAATTGCTGTTAACGAGTGTTTTCTGTCCCATCAGAAGATGCTTTTTTCAATTTCATCTCATTTTGAAATGTCGTCTGCAATCTCTTTCAATTTGGGACAGTCAAAAGTATGTCGTTTGGTAAAGGGTTAAATATATAATGAGGTAAGGACATACGGTCAGGATATCAAAGGGGTGCACGCCGCTAGGTTGACAGTGGTAAGATAAGCAGGTAAATATTTGTAATGATCAGTCCACTCCAGTGTTGAATGAGTCTAAAACATCCGCAAACATTTGTTAAACCGTCCTCATTAGCTATTGACACTTTCCTTTGTGGGTCTTTGGCAAGGGAGCTATGTAAATTAGGTGCTCGAGGGCGTATCGCGTATGTAGGCAAGCTGGTAGATGGAACGAGTCGGGTCGCGAGAGTCGGATACGTTACTCCAAACACCAAATTTTCGACTGTTCAAAAATCTAAAGAGTTTATAGACGACATTTCAAAATGTGAAGAAATTGATAGATACTTTTCTGATAGGGCAGAAATAATCGTGGGAAAAGAAGAAATCGCACCTTTTTTTTTTCAGTTTTATCACATTTTGAAATGTCGTCTGCAAACTTTTTCAATTTTGGACTGTGAAAGATTTGGCGTTTGGTAAAGGACTTAACCATTTCACCAAATGGCAATTTGTATCTGGACAAAATTCAAAGCAACAGCAGACGAGATTGATCATGTATTGAACAAAGAAACAAATAATTTCTCTGTGATATATGATGAAACCACTGAGAAAACAGGATGAAATGTTCATCAGGAGCAATTTGACCTTTTTCACAGTGGTTTCTGAAGACTTCAAAAGTTAATTTAAGTCAACTTGGTGAAACGGCCCCTGTGGTAGTTATATTAAAGTGGGGTACTATCTTTATACTTGATTCATAAGGGTATATACGTGACTTCACTCATGTCGTGATGCAGAATAATTTGTATTGCAAAACAAAAAGACAATTAATCCATCCATTGGAGTAGCTGCGTTTATTCATCTATCAGCATTTAGTTGTTTATAAAAAACGAACTGTCCTGTGTGGCTCTGTGATTAAGGGGAGGGTCTTAGGACTTGGACTTCTTGGGTTTGATCGCTACTTGTATCTTTGGTTTCGTGGGAGTGTTCTTTGGCAAGACACCAAGGAGCAATGTCTGGTACTTGTCAATTCAGGAATGCCGCTACATAACTGAAAAATAACATGTCCCCAAACCCCATGTAAACCAATCTATCGGTCTAACTAATTTTTGCCTTAATAATGTATTTGTATTTTTGGTGTCTATATAAGACGGCAGTGTTCACAGTATTGTTATGTCACTAGTTTACCGTACCACATATTATGACCAATGAAATAATATTTTACAAGTGGATGAGTGCATTGGCCGTGAACACTTTTTGAAGTGATGCCCAATCCTTTGATTCGAGGTTTCAAATTATTAAAGCTAATTAACATCAATAAGACACCCAAATGACCCTTTAATAATATCACAACAACTTTCTAAATGTGAAAATAGATCAAGATAAAATTGATAAACATTTACAATATAGCAATACTATGACTTGAGAATGTTGTTCTTCTCGTTTTAAAACAAGCATTACTAGTGTGAAAGACCATCGAATCTACAGTCAGTATTCATGGAGACAAAGTTACGTATAATCTCCTGGTATATCATCAGTCTGTTAGTATACCATGACTGTTCATGACTCGTGACGAAAAGCGTGTTTACAATGACGTAAGCACTCCGTAAGTTATCTTCGTGAACTTTCGTGTATTACGGAAGCATTCCGGTATAGCACGATAAGTCTCATACTACCGGACTTAGAATGGTCATCCATTAAGTTAAACGGGGGTCTTGAAAATGGCATGCAATATTAGTAAAGCAGAGAACAACTCACTGTAAGCACATTCTATTTTAATTGGATTAATTTCAATTAGAAAGGAGAAATGCTTTATTTGTTTGATATATAATTGGGTCATTTTGTTAGTAGATTTTCAATTCTTCTTTCAAACACGTGTGTGTGCATTAACTATATACTTTGTAATTAAAGACGTGGTTCACAAAAACACGAAACATTGTATTACTTTCGGAACTATCCTCTCAGCCATGACCGCTGTCACGCTGGGACTCGCTCCCGACTTTGTCATTTGGGCTCAGTGGTTTTAGTCCGACGTACTTTTGTTCTCACACATTTAAGTACAGCTTTGGCATGTGACATAATGATCGCTTCGTAGTTCCGTTAACTACATACATGTAAATATTATCATTTTATAAGAAGTTGATGAAACGATGAATTGTAGGAAAAGACAAGAAGTATACTTGTCAGTTCAATGGTTAAAATATGCAAGCCCTTCCTCGACATTTCATGTCTCTCTCAGTATAAGGGTGTCTTCAGTTAACGTAATATGGAACATCACGTTTCGAACTCATGACCTCTTCACTCTAAATGCAGCTCGCCTATCAATGTATATCAACTACCGTTACCACCATCTATGTTACTAGGACTCGGGGGTTGTGAATGACATCAATCTGAACTCATCGGATTTATCCAATGAATAGCGCTCATCTCACGGAAATACCCGAGTAGTTCCGATTGACATGATATAACACAACGCTTCATCCGATGTTTCTGCCTCGCCTAGAAGGGCATACGGTTTGGTAAACAGAATCCCACCCGCTGTTTATACACACTTATTTGAACTGTAGACTTATCGCATACTTATAAACATTTTATTGCATTTGTCTTGACGCGTTGAAAACGCACCATGTTAGAGAAGCAAAATGTTATTTCACAGATCTACACATGCATTCCACTCTGGTTGATCTGTATCGAGACTAAATGTATATGGTGTATGGATGCGTTTGAAGCACTACACGGTATTTCTTTAGAAAACTGTATGAAATTATGAGGGAAAATGCGTTTTCAGATTAGCACTTAATAAACATACAATCCAGTCTGCACTAGCTTCAACCCTTAGAATGCTGGGTAATCTTTAAAATATATATTTTGTCGTCTCCTTTCCAAAACCCTAAATTTCTGCTTGATTTTGATGACGAAAGATACTCAGAGTAGCAAACAGGTTAGATAACAGGCCAACTGCCAATGTTATTGGCAGCTGGCCTGGATCTTACCTGTTTGCATAAGCATGAAGTCGGTTCCAGCACTATAGGGGTTAAGACTGTTTTTTCCTTGCCCGGCACACCTTCGTTAGAGAGTGTCATACCTTAGTCCTTTGTCATTTGACACGTTGAAGGAATTATAACGGGAGATAAAACAAACACGTTTTCACCCGTTTTACGTGTTTTTTTTACGTAAATTCTTCTAATGCTGTTAAATAGAGTTCTGGAATGCGACATAATAATCGCTCCATAGGACCAGTAAATACGTGTATATAAATACCGCCATTTGAGAAGAAGTGGATAAAACAATGAACTTACGGGAAAGACTCGTATCATACTTGTTTAGTTTGACCATATTTATCTTACATTGATTGAAACGAAAAGCTTTTTGATTCACTCTCGATGACTGCTTCCTAGATACTAAACCAGTACTCGCGCTGATTTGTGGGCTAGTCCCAGCATTTTCACCACACAAAACGGGAATCAAACCCGGGACACTCGGTACAAGAGGCTGACGCTCAACCTGTGCACCACTGTCGCAACACTTGTTAGAATCGCCTTTACCTTTAAAGCTGACATGTCAGCAAAGGCGAATTATTTAGGCTGGTCTTAGAGGACACCTTATCCAGATAGAATGAATAAATAGTTCACAGGCATTCGCCTTTAGAGTGTATGGTGAAATGCATCACAGTAATCCTTTCATCTCATTCGTTCCACTTATTCAAATGTTGCTACATTAATTCAATGGTTGTGAAATGCATGTGTATGTACCTACCCAACTCAATTGATCATTCTGTCAATATATTGCGTGAAGTGTCTGCGTAAAAGGGCATAGTGCGATCTAATTTCATGTCACCTTCGCTACTCGTGAACACGTTTCTAAAGGTGTTAAGAAAATGAAACAAAATAGCTATTCCACGTCCTTTCCCTATCATGTCACGGTCATTTTTTTTTTACTTATTTTATATCTTAATTATAAATATTTCATGCAGTAGGTATAAGGCAGACCGGGTGTAACAATTACGCATCTTGTATTGTCTAAACAAAATGCATCGATTAATCTTATATTGTAACATTCAACCGGTGTTATGGCACATTCAAGTCGAAAGCGAACGTCAATGAAACAAAAAATATGTGTATTGTTGTTAGATATACAATAATAAGAAATAGCTATTGAAAGTGTTAATGTATCTTAGTATGAACAATTTCAAAAGCGATCTCACACCTTTGGATTAAAATACATGTTAATTCTTTGTATGTATACACTTTATAAAATTGACAACGATATAATTTCGCTTCCGATTAAGTTCTATTCTTCAGTTTGCATCATTTATATATACTGTACAACTATTGTGTAGTTTTAAATAAGTTAATTTCAAACTTTTTTTTTCAAGTACAAGTACCTTTTAAACTAAGGTATGTTACTAGAGACATGAGTTTTAACAATGCCGTGAAATATTGTCGACTTGGTTTACATTCAAACAAAACAGATACCTGAACAAGGAAAGAACTGTAGTGCCGTGTAAAACATAAAATAGTACAGCTGTTGGGCAGTTTTTATAAAAGATAGTTTTCAACTTCCAAATTTCCTCATATCTGTGAGTAAGCACATTTAAAAGTTGGAAAATACTTTTTAAAATGCTTCTAGCTTTCCGTTCAATCGAATTCTCTCATTGTTAGATACTATTCCTATATACATTATTATATTATATTTGAGATACTTCATATGTTTAAACTAAAGTAATGATTACTCAGTATGAAGTCGCCTGTGAAGTATGATAATGTGTGCGAATTATTTTTGGACTCATGAACATTCATCCTAAATGGTGGACACATGACACAGACAAGTCCGACCTTAAGGTAGAATACCGAGAACCCGCCATTTTGAAACTAATTCTTTCGAAGGATAACTTCGGTCGTTTAATCTCAGTATACATCAGTCAGGACCGAAACTATTCGCATTAAACCGAATAGTTCCGGCCAATACCGATATATACCGAGAACGGCCAAAGTAATCCGATGAAAGAATAAGTTTCAAAATTGCGGAGTATCGGTATTCTACATGAAGAAAAAATAATGTACTGACATACCGAGATGATCTACCCCAAAAAGGAAACATGGATCTCCTACCAGAGGCATCATCTCAAACGGACGATCGTCACAAGCAATATTTTGTTGGCTAAAGCATTGTCTACTTCTTTTGCATGTGTGTGGAAAGGAATATCCCAGAATGAAAAGAGTTATACCAAAGCCAAAAGATTATGCGTATGGTTGTACGACAGGGTTGCTGTAAACTACTTGTCCTTAACATTTGCGCAAGCTCAATACAATATTTCCTATAATCTCAGTATCGATAAAAGCAATTTTGCAAAGCAACACGTAATTGGAAGGCATCCAATGACGTATCACTTTGGAATATTGTACTTTTTTAAAGATACTATCCATGTGCATTGGTTAAAACTAATGCAATTTTCTTCCTTATGTCGTTTAGTAAATCGGTACCATGTATTCTAGCTATCGACACAATGATACAATGAATGAAAAAGAAATACATCCATGTTACAATGTAGATCATCTGTAGGACGGTAACAGCACTCTATAGCACTTAACCCATTACCATACAATGACGACATTTAACCAATTTGTAGCAGACGACTCTGGAAAACATTGTGGGAAAAGGAGAAATTGCTCGCTAAGAGCAATTTCTCCTTTTCACACAAGGTTTTCTGCTCTATCTCAATTTCTTTTTCAATTTCATCACATTTTGGAATGTCGTCTGCAAACTCTTTCCATTTAGGACAGTCGAAAATTTGTCGTTTGGGAAAGGGTTAAAAAACACACACCAACTTTTCACATGACACATTAAATAACAAATATTCTATTCATTGAGCAAATACATCCAAGTCACTGTCGATGTCCGGCACCATATGTTGCCCGGATCAATTTTCCCTCATCGAAGTATGCGTACAAACAAGAGCGTTACAATCTGTTTCATCAGGGTTTGATTCGTGAGAATACTAATATCATTTTTGGTCTTTCAGAATAGATAGGTGAATTTGTCGTAACGAAGAATTACCTTATTGTATCTACAGGCGTACTGGTACAAGTAAATGTTGAATTTTGATAAGGTGAACTTCAGTAATTGTGAACAAGCCAATTGAATATAAATTGTTCGTCTCTCCCTTATGTGTTTGGTTTTCCGTTTAAGACGAATATAAACTGTTAATAATTTGTTGTTCTCTAAAAGTAAAGTAGTCACTCCGGATAAGAACTTAAGTTACATACATGCTGAACAGAGATAAGTTTTTCACATGGTTTTTTTTTTTAATATCAAATTGCACTTATGGAGTATCGATAGAATGTGTCCTAAGTTCAAAGGTGAAATGAAGGTTCATACAGATATTGGTTTGATGGTCGTCCTTTATACAACAGCTTGCACTCCAATTAATGGTAGTGTTTTCCAACCGCTTTTTAATGTTGACCCATCCTAGAGCGTCGAAACCAAATACAAGCAATCCCTCTTTCGTTTAGGTGGTCTGTACGTAACATCATAACGACGACACCATCGTCTATTTTTTAGTATCGTGTTTGTTTATAGTTTTCAATTGGGACAGGTCATTAAATCCAACATGAGCGAGTGAATTTCATTGTTCTTTTTCTGGATTTAATTGTTCCCTTTAACCCATTGCCTCTTTAAACGCTTAAAAGACTTCGTTGACAAACCGTCTAAGACATAAATGTGACAAGCAGCAAAGTTCCATGCTCACGAATTGTTGTTTATCTTTCTCAAACTTGACTATACGCATAGCGAATATTTTTTGGACTTGTTTAATTTGGATTATCTATGAGCAATATTAACGGTGTCTCCGACATAAACGCTGTTTTAAAAATATCAGAGTGTATGCAAAGGTGAACTGGTTGCCATATTACAGCTTATAAAACTGTCGCCTCTTATTTAAATTGACGAAAAAGAACCCGTAGGTTGGTTCTGATAAAAACGTATATCTAATGGAATGTTTCAATGTTTTTATTATGTAAAAACTGTAACAAAGTAAGTCATAAACGGATATTCTAAAGCCTTATGTGTTTGTAAAGGCTTTCGATGTCTAATAAAAATTAGTTTGTAAACGGTCGAGGTTTGTAAAACATTAATTTCAAATTTTATTAAAAAAAAGAAAGAAAAGGAAAGATTGGAAATGAGTAAGTCCCTAAAATCAGTGATCTTTGCACTTGTTATGATATTAATATCCATATTGTGTGGTGTTGTTGTTTTTCTCAAGATTTTGGTGCGACCTATTCTTCCCTTGTTTCAGTGGATTAGGGATGAATTATGCGGGAAGTCAGTGATTACACTAGCATGGTTTTATTTCCGCCAAGGTTTTCTCGTGACAACATGCGCGTTTGAACTTTGTAAATTGACATCAACTATATCTATTGGGCGAATGAAATCTAAATCATGAGGTTTAGACGAATAAATTTTTTGCGATATACAAATACGATGTATTGTATGTAACAGTCCTATTTATAGTTTCAGTAAAATATTTATCTTTGTTAAAGTTTCGACCTGTAAGTGGAAATTACCGCTACAGATCGTATTACACAAACATGACCTGCTGATCACGACCTGCACATTATTCATGTCAGTTAGACCAACTTATGATGAATTAGTCTGGCTCCATTTGGAGACGATGTACGCGGTCTTGAATGAGGAAACTCACTAAGACTTAATTGCGCCTACACATGACCGCGCTGATCTGCATCCAAATTCTGGAGAGATTTAATACGTCGGAAAAACCAAAGGACCATTAAACATCGAGACACGATCATTATGTAGGCTTACTTGATTAGCATGAGTTCCGAATGCCCAACATTTGGCCAATCAGACCTCTTGATTCCTGAGCAACTCCAATAAAGAATTATCATAAGTAAAACCTTTTCAGTTTGAGTTAAACCATGGCGTTTTAACTATCCTCCAACACTTTGGGCCCGTTTTATCAAATCCCAGTTCAAATGTTACGTTCAATACTTAGTTCACTGCGTTTTTATTAGATTGTTTAGATTTTACAAGATATCGGAAATTGCCTATTCAACACTGTTGCGATACGCTGTTTTCGGTTTTACGTCGCACAATGTCGCTCGCTTCACGACTTCATTAAACAACTTGAACATTTGAATAGCTTCAACTATTTGGAGTTAAGAAAGACCGTCTCTCTATTTACGCTGGAATTATGCCGCACGTTTCTATTATACCACTGTTATTTATTTTTCCATCGTTCGTTATCAATGCGAACGTTGTTCGGCAAGCTTTTATGCGATCGCGATCACTCACTCGGTCGAAACTTTCTCTTTCTATTCAAGCGTCTAGTGAAAGCGGATTAGGGTTATAGAATAAATTTATTGAAAAATATTTCAATAAGCCTCGGTTATGGACCGATTAAAATGTGGTAATAGAGAGATTTTGTGCGCGTGATTAGATAAAATAAATTCGGGTTACCTATAGATGCGGACCGGTCCGTCTTTAGCCCACTTGGTTGGTCAATAATCTGTAATAAGGACTAGAAAGGGGCTTAATTCTCACTGAAGGATGTTAAATAATTATCTTTTATTCGGCTTCAAGTGCATTGGATTTTAACTAACAACAGGTAAGACAACGATTATAACTTAATAGAAGTTAAGATTTTCTGTAGGTCGTTCTAATGCAGAAATGATATAGTACTGACTTTGGAAGCAACACTGAACTAATTGTTTTGGTTCAAACAACGTGCTTAGCTGATTCTTTTACTTTAAAAAAGCACCGTTGTTAAAGAACATTATTACAAGTTCAAATGATTTCAATAGGTTTTAAGCTTTCAGACCTTATTTTTAGATACTTCTCTTGTATAGTAATTTATGCAGTTTGCGAAATAAATTTGTTTAAACCGATACGACATTGTACAGAATAGATGACGAAAAACATGATAATGTATTGATACACGAAAGTACTTAAACGGCGTTAGAATTAAATTAAACAAAATCGAGAGATTCTAAGTTTGCACTAACACATGCTTATTCGGTGCTATACCCGTATTACTTGTTAGTTATTCACATTTCCTATAGTTCTCCCAGAAGAAGACTGTTTGCTGCATATAACCAAATCAGTGACTTGATCCATTCATGTACAAGGGAATTCGTGGCTTGTCAAAATTATAAACAGCAACACATTATAGGGAATAGCAAAGTAATATCTTTCATGATATTGGACAGAAACAAGTGACAAAAGGGTAGACTTCTCATTAGGAATGGGAGCAAGTTTTCCTTTTATCACGGTAGTTCCTATTCACGTCTAAAGTAGATGCGACAACGTATAAAAAGAAATAATTGTGGAGCATGGTGTTAGTAAAAGCTGAAATGATTTATTAAGAGCAGTGCCTGATTTGTTCTGTTATACTAATTTGCACTTGATTAAAAAGGCTACCGATAGAGATTCGACTGACTGTATTTGGCATACTGTTGACATTGCATTGAAAGAAAATATTTAAGTGGGTATGTAAGTAATTATTGCAAAACCTTTCCGAATAGCATTATTTTGAATTTAAAATGAATAAAAGTATTTAGACATGTATTTTCGGCATGGTGTTTCAAGATGAACACATTGGCGTCTGATCTTTGACAACTGCCGTCCATATTAAGATTGTTTTACATGTGGTACTTGAAAGCCTATAAGACCAACCATATTGTGTTAGTACTCATAGATATTGTCCCAACAATGCGATTTCACTTCGATCTCATACATTATAGTTTAGAGAAAAGATACAGAATTTAATTCAGGAAAATATTATCTGGACCTCTATCATTTGCATATGGATATACTGTACGCCGATTGTTGATATATAAATAAAGTGATTGAGTTGATATATAACTAAAGTGATTGAGTTGATATATAACTAAAGTGATTGAGTTGATGTATAACTAAAGTGATTGAGTTGATATATAACTAAAGTGATTGATACAGTTTCCAGTTTTATTTCTGTATTTTGCGTGTCCTTATGACACCTTATAGATTACAAGTGTGAGTGTATCATTACCACTTGAAACTCAAGTTTGAAAGGCTCGAGATTAATTAAACTTTAATCCGCAAGATAAAATCGATATCATATCATTCGTCAAGAGAGAAAAAAAAAGAGAAACAGTAGCACATTTTACTGCACGTAGCGTGCGATATTTTTTACTTTCCCGATATATTTGCAAGTGGTTGATTTGACATACAAAATAAGTAAGGAGTTCACTGTATTTCCATTATCAATTTCAATTGCTTTGTTCAGTTTTTGGTAACGGCTTTATTGAAATGTGTAATGTATTTCGCTACTGTACATGCTTTTGAATTGAGATAGGATTTGACCATGATTTCAACACTTTTAATTACATTGCGACGACAGATTACACAATATCCTGTAATGGGATAGAGAAAATGATATTGAATGTCTGGTGTTTGTCCTGCGGTTCGTGCGATAGGCTTTCCTCGTAAACGTAATACATCGGTAATACATCGTGAAGGAAAATATAGAGTTACCGCAGGAAAGTGTTCATTTAGACGTGGACGGAATATAAGCCCTACCTCTAAAATATGTGTCTTACCTTTAAAAGCAGTATAATTTTCAAAGAAACACCAAGGTGCCCCGAGCAATTGTTATATTGTTAACGTCTCGGGAAATGTTAGTACAGTACTTAAAGGCACATCAAAGGAGAGGAGTGCAAATAAATTACTGGAAAAAATATATGGAGTTCTTTTATTATGTTCATAAAAGTCATGAGAATTAGTTTAGGAATGCATTGAGACCTTATTAAATAGACTCATTTAAAATAAGTTATTTTGTGCTTGAAATATAGTTGTCTCGAATTCAATCACGTTTATCAACAACCTGTTTGTTTATATATTCAAAATAACGAATTTTGATTGGTCAGTTAAAAAATGTGTGTATCAACAGTCAAGGTCAAGGTGAAGAATCAGGAAATCTGAATTATAAAACTTGCTTATCTTGGTTATTTCTGGTTTATTTTCACATTTAAGTTGAGCTGATGGTGTTTTCTGGTGAAAACTATTTGAATCTGTTTAAAAGTTTACCAAAAATAATATAGTTTGACAAAGCATTAATCTCCTTTAATGGGCCTTTAATAGAATCCAGGATTTAAGGTTAGGCTGGCTGTTCACTATATATTAGTGAAACTATGTTTAAAACGTCGTTAACGTGCATAGAAACAAGATAACAAGGTGTTCCATTGTCCGGCTAGTATTTGCTCGGAAACCCTGTTTTGGGTAAGAAAGATCCATCGAAGATCGTCGGATAAAATTAGCTTTGCTGAAATTGTATTATACCGTTTCTTCAAGTATTTGTAAATTGATAAAATAAAGATAAATAATATTTCATTTGTAATTTGCGAATATGATACACTTTCAAATTTAAAACCCAATTTACAAACATTTCATGTTTGATTGTTTTCATTTTAAAGTCTATGCCCGACTGCTTTGGTAGTTATTATTTAGTCATTATTCAAATTTTATACATAAAAGTACGCTGTTTTAAAGTAAATTGGTTTTAAACAAAGGGGTACGATTTATATCGCGTTATTTTATAGCATTCTTCAAAAAGAAATATGTAATTACATACAAACCTCCTTGTAAAGAGAATGTTTATTGGGGAATGGTTTGGATTTCTGTTTTAATTACAGTGTAATTTCTTTGCTTTGTAGAGTCAATTTCAAATTCTTTTAAAAAACAATACTTTTATTGTTCAAGCGGTGTACCATACGATATTTCACTCAATTTTGTTAAAAAAATCTTGTTCCATAAATGCTCAATTTGGAAATTCTTTTAAAATGCAAAAGTCGTACGATTTTTTACCTTTTATTTCAAATTCATTTTTTTTTTAAATCAAAGATCAATTTGCCACGTTTGCACTGTTCCTTTTGGTATTTTTGCGTTTAGCAGAATTAGCATATTTAACAATCATAAAGCAGTAGAAGACAAGTAACGCAATAAAAGAGACATGATGTATAAATCGAGCATCAGTATCGTCTTCTGGTAGGCTATTTTTTTTATCTAAATTACAACTGCAAATGTGCTCGAACCGATTTCATGCTTATGCAAACGGGTTAGATCCAGGCCAGTCGCAAAGTAAATTGGCGACTGGCCTGCGATCTGCCCTGTTTGCTAGTCTGAGTATCTTTCCTCATCAAAATTAAGGAGATATTAAAGGTTTTGGAAAAGCAGATGACACAAAAATCTATTTTTAGAAAATTACCCAGCATTCTAAGGGTTAATAAGCATGTATAGGCTGATTCACATTTGTGACGTTGTTATACGTACCAGAGCTAGTTAACATACGTTTTCATATGCTACTACATAAATTGACAGCGGATATATTCACCACATATAATTTGATGCTGGGAACACTCTCTATAATACGCTAGTACTGTCTTATCCTTATTGAGATAGACTCGGCCATAAAGTAGGTTTATTAACACACTACTATCGACGTCCTGTGTCCTCAACATGGTTAATTATTCTGTTTAATTCGATCTAACAAACAGTTGGTAGTCACGAACGCTCAATCACGCCACTTTACATTAACACAAATAGCTAAATATTCGTTAGTTAAAAAACCTCGATTGTTAATAAGGTATAACAAGCTATGACAATCACTTCCGATTCTTCAAACAGTTTCAGCATAGGACATTCAGAACATGGCCTTCTGTTATCACAATAATACCAACACAAACGGCATATTAGCAAAGTGGAGTCGCGCCATCCCTGTATAACATAAAGCAAATAAAGTCGGGCGTTGTCCTGTTTTATTGTATCGCTTAACATACGTGTTTGTGATGCATCTTGATCAGTGAGAACGATACTGTTGTTAATCGTTGACTAAAGTAAACTACTTACACTCGCTTTTACAGAGCCATCGAATTAGACTGCAAGTAAAGATGCAACACAAACTGTTTACAGCAAAATGTTTTTTTTTTCAACATCTGCACCAATTAGAAAATGACTAGTACGACCTTAATTGTTTCTGTTGCTGACCGTTTGCAGTACTGCATGTCTTTCTCCGTTATGTGTTGGCTGATACTTAGCAGGATATCCATGTTCATTTTTCACATCTACACTGTGAACATGTATATATACAGTATACATGTAAACGTATCATTTGAAAAAAGACAATATTGAAGGAACTGGTTCGAGTAATGAGCTCAAAGGTTCTTGTTCACAGAAGAGAGTGTTTGAAAATTGAAATAGAATGTCACTAAATCAATACAGTTTTGGTATTGTTGTTCGATATACCATTAAAAGTAGCTATTGATATCATAACCAATCCAAGAAGCGGCAATTTATTGATGTACAGTTCAAATGTGGTAGTTCTCAAAAGCGATGTCACGCTTTTGGATAAGTATACATGTTTATTCACCGTATACATATTTAAAATGATTTAATAACGGTATAATTTTCCTTCCTATGACTATTCTTCAGTATATATCTTATAACAATACAGCTGTTTTGCAGTTTTAAAGAAATCGATGTTCACTTCCATATTTCCCCACATCTGTAAACAAGCACCTTAAAGTTCATGGAGATCAGTTTCGGCTCAAGCTGCGCGTATTGTGTAGGCTGGTGTGGGGTCGGTGCAATTCCTCCCTTTTCGAAGACGACCTGTTTTTATTGATGTTTTCATCTACTCAGTTTACGTTATTGCCATTGAGCGAAAACACATTAAGATGTCATTAAATAGTTTACGACATCGGTATTGAACGGAAAGCCATTTGGAGGAAATAGTCCGAAGAAGTTAATTTGACGATTGGGGAATGTTGCTTATCTTCTACATGTAAAACCGTTTTCTTCTTAGGTAAGTTGTTCAACTCTGCAACCATCCAAATTAGAAGCAATAGTAGGTAGCAATAAAAGACTTATTAGAATGTCTTTTCACTGTTCGATACGGATTGGAACATATTATGATAAAGGGGCGTATCATTCATTCTTTGGCCACATTGAAATATGATAAAATCCTCTGCTCAGGTGCGTAAAAGGTATACAATATAGAATATACAATATAGAATAACAGAAAAAATGACAATGTAACTACTTTCAACCTTTGAACCAGTCTTAGTTTCGTCATAGACTTATTGAAAACGCTACCCTTTGGAAGAGAAAATCGAGCATGGTACATTCCGATCAAAGGTGAACCATGCCAAGGTCAATTCTCTTTGATATACTGAATCAATAATGTATTTTGCAGGTGTTGAAAACGAGTAATTGCCCTTCTCCAAAAAATAGTCTTATCGTAGTTATTTTTCGACTCTACCAAATGATTAAACTGGAATAGTTCATCGGTGGCTTTAGTAATCTTGGAACTGATTTAGTCTGAATTGGGTTAAAGTCGTATTAAAGGTCGTAGGAATGTACAAGCGTACCTTCTACACAAGTTCTTGTCAGTCCCTTTTTTATATTTTACAATGCTATTCCAAATCCACCTGACTTGTCCTTCATAATAATCATGTTCAGTGTAAAACCATTCCACGTTATAACTGTATTTATACTGTATATATGTTTCTTCTTAGAATATGGTCGAGAGTTTTCACAAAGCAAGAATTTCAAACCCGCGACCCTTAGGTTTATGTAGACCTTATTACCGTCTGAGTTAAAGAAATAATGAGTAATATATCAAGAGTCACATCCATGGCTTCGGACTATAAAAGGCGTCGATTTGTTGTTATTGAATTCTTACTTTCTTTTCATGTCGATATGTTTTAATATCTCATTAAAGCCAATCAATTTTACAACATTTAAAGCAATGCGAATACAAATTGAAATACAGGCTAACCCATTTAAATGCGATACAGGTGATTTAATGTGTTTTGGATGAATGGGACGATGAGTATGAACATGGCATAAATCCACTTAAGGTACAATAAAGACATCTGTTATAGTAAAAAGATGAAACCAGAGGGGAAGGAAAATCGGTCGGCTTGGATTGGGTTTCGCTTCGTTTCAATTTCAACATTGTTTCATATACATCTCATATATAGTTGAGTGGTGATATACATTTAACAGTTACACTGTTCCTTACTGGACCGTTTTCAGTGAGTTATAAAAGTCCTCGAATGCATTCTTCATTTCTTCATTCAACTACATTGAAGCAAACCGAAATATGTGGCTGGTCCATAACAGCGTGGTAATCGATAGAAAACATGTTGACGGAAGGGCAGATTATTCATGAAGAACATTTTATCAACTTGCGATCACCATTTCCAAGTTCCTTTGCAGCAGAAAGTTAAGTTTTTTTGAGTAAGAGACCAATAAAGACCGCTAGTCATGTAGAAAGCGAATACCGGTGCCTTCTATATGACTCACATTCTGTAATATGCTAATATTGGAAGCATGATCAACATTGTGTATATGTTATGCGGTCGCTTGGTACATGTTCGACCTTAGATCAGGGATTTTTGAATGAAAATGGTATCAAACCACCTATATGTTGTTAATCACATTGAGAACATCCTGCCTATGCCGATCCACCTTTTCATGAGCGCCACTCATGAATATTGATGTTTCAATAATTCAATACATCGTTGATATGAAGAAAATATGTAAAATAGATGCACTTTACATAGACATAGACATAGATAATATACTGGTTAAATTTACATTGATATGCATCTGACTTACATCTTTCAGCGATTTACATCGAACGAATTAATCGAGGGGTTTCCAGTGTAATTCTAAACAATATTTTATACAATACCATAGCTGAAACGACCCTTTACTCTATAGACCTTGAATCATATAGCGTTGTAAACTGTTTTTGTTATCGTATTGTTAATGCCATTGATATGCAGGTATGTAGGGAACATCGTCTCAGTTTAAGATGGACCACTTGATTGGTGTTATTCAGTATAATCATATCTCGTTCTTATACTCATCGGTTATGAAGTTTCTTCGCATTCGTGTGTGCATTGAGAAACCTAAAAAAAGCATGGATGATCCACGATTTGTTAAAGTGTAGTATTTTTTCCGGCGGTTGTATTTGATTCGTGTTGCGTGAGAAAATGTGAAACTCGCGAGACTAAATCTCACTCATCGAGAATCTATACAAATCCTGGATGAGACCTACCACCGTGATGTGTCCTTCTAGTATATGCATCCAACTTTAACAGCAGTTAAAACAATATTCTTATTGTTCTTATTGTTATGATTATTCAAAGACCTAGTAAACATCTACACTTTAATAGGTCTTAAAGGCACATAAAAGGAGATGAGTACAAATAAATTACTGAAAAAAATATAAGGAGTTTATTTATTATGTTCATTAAATTCATGAGAATTAATTAACAAACGCATTGATGCCCTATCAAATAGAATCCTTTAAAATAAGTTATTTAGTGCTTGAAATATAGTTGTCTCCAATTCAATCATGTTTATCAACAACCTGTTTGTTTACATATTCAAAATAACGAGTTCTGATTGGTCGGTTCAAAAACTTTTGTATCAACTGTCAAGGTCATAGGTGAAGAATAAAAAAATCTGAATTATCAAACTTGCTTATCTGGGTTATTTTAAGTTGTGTCGATGTTTTTTTTGGTGAATTGAATCTGGCCAAAAAATTTACCTAATAATATAGTTTGATATAGCATTTAGTCTCCTTTTATGTGCCTTTAAGATTAGCAAATCGCGGGTGAATCTATTACTATACGTATTTGCGACTGAACTATTATTGGTATATAAATGTGTTAAATAGAAATGTAAAATAAACGTTTGAATGATTGAATATGTTTCCATTTAAAAGCAAATCATATTATCTCAATCAAAACCTGCACGGAGCATATTCTATGTTGGGCAACCTCCTACATGTACCTTTATTCATTCTAACAAAACAACGCTGTTAGCTTTCTCCATGGACAAACCCTTATAATGAATGCTTTTGCAAAGATGTGTGACGTTTTTGGAAATACGTATTCTTTATCATTCTTTTCAAAGGATACATGCATTGTTCATCTATTCTAAACAGCTTGGGTTTTAGATGGATTTGAACTTAATATTTATAAAATGGTCAAGCAAGACCTGTTAAGAAAGGAAAACGATGGACTGACCATGTACGAGATATAAAGATCGTATACGATATAATTGATTGACGTTGGGAAAATATACAATATCATAACCATTACTGAAATCAATTATTTTATTGATAGGGATCGTGGGATTTCGACATGAATCATAAAAGGTTCCGGTTAATGATTTCTTTCTTCAAAGCAAACTTTTTCACGGGGTAGCGTTTTGTACTTTAATAGTAGTAGACTTTCATTTATCTTTTTTGGGACATGTATTGGTTTGTTTGTACAGACGGCTGAAACAGAAATCTGATAAAACTATGGTTTATATTTCCGTGCTTGACACTTATAGAGGAACCGACCTCATGCTTGAACCGACCTCATGCTTATGCAAACAGGTTGGAAGTGTATTGGCGGCTGGCCTGTGATCTAATATGTTTGCTTACTTTGAGTATCTTTCCTCATCAAAATTAAGCAGATATTTGAGGATTTGAACATCAGAAGACATAAACATTTGTTTTCAGAAAATTTCGTTTAATTGTTCGCGTGTTGGTAAAAGGGTCTTCAAAATACCATCTTTCATCACAACTACTTCGGCGGACTATAGAAACCTTTACAAACCATTACGACAACAGGAGAGGTGAAATTACTCGCGGCTAGCGATGCTTTCTGATCAATTCAATACGAAATCAAAGAGTGATGTTATTATTTGATTTAGTCAATGTACATAGATCGTCAACAAACATGATTTGGTGTGTATCTGTCACATAAATACCTAATGAGGCAACGGGATAAACAACTGTACCGTACTCACATTGATTTGTCCGCTTGATGAAGTATGAAATCGGTCATACAGCGTGGGATATATACGAGCTATTGTCAACGAACCTAAACAACATGTGTTTTCCCATATCACTCTAGCATGAACTCAATCTGTTTATTTTTAATAAACCTGTACGCTCGCTTCATAGCTGGGCTATGTATTCATTATGTTTATCGTCGCATATGAGTTGCAAATTGGATGTCCATGGACACAGTTTGTTTATGGTGTGCGGGCTTTCATTTCTCGTACGATCTGTCAAATCGCCCGCCTATGTGGAAATTCAGTGTCGAATAAAAATGGCAAGACAAAAAATAAAGAAAAACAAAAATAAAAATGATCTCTAAGGCGTTAGACCGAACAGTTGTCTAGAATACTTTGCAGTCAGTACAATAATGCAAGGTTCTATCGAGTAAGCGGTTAATCGTGCATGTTCACAAACAGTTAAAAAAGAAAATTTGAAGGTCAAAATAAAATAGTTTGTACTGCTGTTTGATATACGTACAATTAAAAGTAGCTATCGTAATACATTCAGAAAGCGTCATTTAGTTTATATGCAGTAGATCTCGTAAACGATATCACGCTTTTGAATATTTTAGTCTGTTTATATCATGGTACAAAACGTGTGCAATTTTAAAGAAATTAGATTTCAACGTTCAAATTTCTTAACATCTGAGAACAAGCTCTTTGAAAGAAACATTTGCGAAAATATGTTAGATGTAAATATGCATTGCGATTATCACAATGGTTTCTATCTTAAAATCGGAAATTTTCGTTCATACTGTATAACAAACTTTACCTATGTTTTTGAATTCATTCAAAGAACTTTGCTTCAACAAGTTCTTTATACATCCATGAATGAGAAGCTAAGGGTCTGAATGAACGTGTATCCAAAAATGTAAACAGTGTACGAAAGTGAGTCGCGGTGCGCAAAATGGCCGTTCTCTACAATATATTCCCGAAGAGATTTCGAAACCCTGTATTTAAAGGTTAGACAGCCTAAATAATTTATCAAATAATCTTGGTTGTGCTTGGAACAATGTTTGAAAGAAGGAAATGTTTAATGTCTTAAGCATGCATTCTTAGCAAATCGTATACTAACCTGGGTCTACCCGGTCCGTATTATCTTGACGTAGATATTCCATGCTATTCGAATATCTTAACACTATTCTTTCCAAACATATAATCTATATTGCAGACTCTAACCCAGATGATCCAAGCTATAATGTTATTACAGGTTTGATCTTACGAGGAAAGTACGCATCTTATATGGACGAGATTATGTGTACATGTATCATACAGTGATATGAAATTCTCGGTTTACAAATTGCAAAAGGGACTTCTTTGGCCTAGTGGCTAGATTACAGAATTTGAAATCACATGGTCATTCTCACCTCGGGTTTAAATCCTGATGAGGGCATTTGGATTTCCGTGTGAGGTAGTCTCCCGACTAACTTACGGAATGCCGATGGTTCTATCCGCCTTGACCGTGCAATCGAGTTAGGGTTTCCTCCATCATTAACAGTCGGGCACCGTTACATAACTGATATATGGTTGGCTCGATGAAAAACCTATATACATAAACATTTTGAAAAGACAATCTTGGTTAACATCATGTGGGAAGACACAGTTTGAAATGTCAAATGTAATATGGCAGATATTGTGGTTCATATGTCTCTATTTCCAATTTCTAATTCCATGTACTCATTCTTTAGATAATCAAAATACGTATGTAATTCATAATTGCTTTTCTCATGTATCGCCTTAAATATGAAATATTTTTGAGTGCGAGCGTGGCTTAATTTAATTGATTTTGACTGATATCTCAATACCGTTTTGTGAACGGTTACAAAACAGACGGTAAAAATAGACACAAGGATGACAGAAAATACTTCAAAACCGAATAAATTTACATTTTCGCTTCCGTTTCTGATGGATATAAAAAAATCTTTTACTGCTAACAAACATTGTGGTAAATGACAAATTCCTTGTTGGAGCATTTTCGCATTGTTTTCCTTATCATATTGACATTAGAAAACGTTTATGAGCGATTGTCATAACCAATTGTATAATGATTTACGTATTATATTTCTACTGTACTTGGTCGGTACCGGTAAGATTCGGGGTTTGTTAAAGGTTCACTGGCCTCGTCGTATCCAACGAAAATAGCACGGTGTTAGAGTGTCGGATTAAACGAAAGTTTGAAATAGACTGAATGACGAAAAAAGCCTGAAATACAATGCCGATGACTCGGGAATTCTCACTAAAGGTTTTTGAGTCCGTTGTTGCATGGAGATATGTTCTTGTTTGTGCACCAGTTAGGACACATGAACGATTTAAATGTATATGGTAATGAACAATGCTAATGAATGCTATATAGAATACCGGTTGTGCCTTGGAAAGTTTATACATACATGTATGAAGCTTATCAATCATGCTTTTATTTGGCTTTAAGGCTGTGTCGTCAACATGTGACGTGGTTATTTTTCTAAGAAGTTCTTAAGAAAGACAAAGATCATCAGTAAGAAAATTAATGTCTGTCTGCCCGTCTGTCTGTTTCTGCATATCTATCTGCCTGTCTTGTCTTTGTATGATCTCTCTCTCTCTCTCTCTCTCTCTCTCTCTCTCTCTCTCTCTCTCTCTCTCTCTCTCTCTCTCTCCTCTCTCTCTCTCTCTCTCTCTCTCTCTCTCTCTCTCTCTCTCTCCCTCTCTCTCTCTCTCTCTCTCTCTCTCTCTCTCTCTCTCTCTCTCTCTCTTTGTCTTTCTTTCTCTCTTTCTCTCGTTTCTTACCTTTGTTTGTATGTATGTCTTTGTCTGTATATATGTCTATCTCTGTTTCTGTCTGTCTATCTCTCGCCGGTTCGCTCTCTCTTCCTCCTTTTCTTTTCATTTCTCATTTCATCTCTATCTCCTTTTCATATATCATTCTATCTTTCACTGGTTTCTCTCTTCCGTATCAACTACTTAACCCTTTACCAAACGCCAAATTTTCAACTGTCCCAAGTTGAAAGAGTTTTCAAACTATGTTTCAAACATTGACGAAATTGAAACATAATCTTCTGATAGGGTATAAAACATTGCGGGGAAAGGAGAAATTGCTCGTTAAGAGCAAGTTCTCCTTGTTTTGACAATGTTTTCTAGAGTCGTCTGCAACAAACTGGTCAAACGTCGTTATTGTTTGGTAATGGGTTAAACTTATACCACTATAGCGATGTTGAATAAAGAATTAAAGATGTAATGACGACTACAAATGTTCTCGTTAATCAGGAGTTATTTTAAGGTCAGAATATGATATGTATGCATATTGGTGGCGTGCCGTTATAGAAATGGGCTTGCATATTTGAAACTCTTTTCTTTCATAGATACGTGTTTCAATGAACGCTGTTAAAACGTATGATATTTAGAAAACTTGCTCATTGTGAGCAAATTTCACTTGTGTCATAATAAGTCTAAATGTTCAAAGGCAATTCACGCAGTGTTTAACCACATTGTAGGTATCATCGTCTGTATGTAAAGGTTTCCTTTGTATCGTCTTCTTTAACCCATTACCAAACATTAACGACATTTGACCAGTTTGTTGCAGACAACTCTTGAAAAAATTGTTGGAAAAGGAGCAATTGCTCTTGCCAATTCCCACAATGTCTTCTGCCCTATCAGAAGATTATTTTTTTTCAATTTCATTACATTTTGAAATGTCGTCTGCAAACTCTTTCAGTTTGGGACAGTCGAAAAATAAGCGTTTGTTAAAGGGTTAAACGAGGTAGAATCGAGTAAGGAAATAGAATTGTGGGCCATATGCAAACGCGTTCTTACTTTTGCGTACTACAAATGTTAAGGAGATTATTGTTGCAACGGGATAATTTGTTAAACATGAACGAATTTTTCTTTTGTCATGTTGAACTACAAAGGAGTCTTCTAAAGAAGACTTACATTGAAATTATCATGCGGAAGGCGACAATGGTAAGATATTCTAGGAATAGTGAAGTATAGTTTTAAGGGACACATATTCTTTTATTGAACTGTAATAAATGATATTTATTTCAAGAGATCGTTCTTCTTAAAGGCACAAATAATCTAGTAAGCTTGTAGCTTTTCTGTTAAAAAATGGTTAAATATTCTTTGACAAATAAATTATATGATCATCTGAAAAAAGTGTTTTGTTTTAACTCGTAAAATTCTGGATAAAGTAAACAAAAGTGTCTTTATCCATTAAACCAACATCTGGCTACAACAATAACAAGAAAACAAATCGGACTGCTGATTAAGTTCAATGTTTCCTTTGATCACAGTGATTTCCCAAATCCTGAGTACGGGATTAGTCTGTTATATGAACCGGGTGACTGGTCCTCTCTCGTTTTGGTTTCTCGTGCTGTAAATCTTGTTTTAAGCAACTACTCTTAACACTGAGTGAAAGGTTATTCAGTCTAAGGTTATCTTAATGCAGGACGCTGATCATTCAGAAAGCTCCTACTAACTGATGTCATCAGTTGTCCAATACAACACCATTTGTTCCCCCTCTACTATGGTCGCTTAAAACAGGATTTACTGTATCTATATTTGTAGATGCATTAAAATGTCTATACATGAAGTAATTCATTTCAGTTCGAAACATGAGTAACTATAGCTATATCCCTGTTCATTGAGAGATTTTCCTTTGAGCCGAATTCCTCTTCGAAAAGGCTCCACACACTTTCTGTGTTGATCTCGGACGAATATTGTTGAGTACGTAGTTTTCCCACGTATCGTCTCGTTTATAATAAACCTGTACAAGTCTCCCATTGAGAAAGTTCTTTAGTCGACATTTGCGTCACAGATCGAGAGACAATGCTGACACTCGACATGCCTACACTATTATGTAAGGTTCCGTTCATGGCGACGTGGGAGAAACCTGTATAACCCTAGATTGGTTTGTGCGACAGGTCCAAATTGAAAGAATAAGCACACGACACTTTCTTATCTTGAATCGCATTTAGGGGATAAGAAATGTGTTTTGAATTCCTTAAAGAATTGTTTATCTAAGGCGACAGATAATCTCGTTTATCATTTTTCTAGTGGAGCTTTTATGCTATTTTAGATGGTACATATCAGCCAACCCTTAAAGAAAGATTGCTTGTACTTTTTCTTTGTCTAAAACTGGCCTTTCATGATAAACCAATTCCTCTATAGGAGATTTCGCGACCGAACAAAATTAAAAGAAAAAATGGATGACATAAACTGCATGAGAAAGTACAATTTCTAAAGGATATTGGGTAGAAATCGTTGCGCAAAAAGGATAATTTGCTCATAACGAGGAATACATTGTTTTCCACAGTGGTTTCTTAGAAATTCCACCTCAGATATGTTGAATGGAGGTATCATTTACTTAGAGCTTAATAATATGCCTAGTTCAAAGAAAGCTTTGGAGGGAAATCATGTAAACTACATTTTCTTGGTGCGATCCTTTCGCGTCTAAATGTTTAATATTTCTACACATGAGGTGAATTGGCTTCGTTTCAACATTTTTATTTTACATCAATTGTGAAATAACTTCTTTCAACTTACATTGATCCCTCCCGCTTCCAAATACCAGTATTCGTACCGGGTGTGGATTAATGAAATGTCTCTAAGTGGATCTTGCTTCTCATGGGATTCTGACCCACGACCCTCAAAATCCGAGGCCGGAACTATACCTCTGGACCATTGCCTCCGCACTGAGAGAAGGATGCCACATCTGCACATCAGAAGTTACAGCTCTTTACATGTATTACATACATTTGATTATAATAACGGCGGGAATACATACTTCTCACGCGCACCAAATCACACAAGACGAGGAGAAAATCCGTATGCGAGTGATTCCGGTCCCATATATGGTCATATGAAGTCAGGCAAATGCACATTTTCTCCGGTCTCATGAGAAAAAGATTTTCGAACGCGTCTCGAAATAAATGCAAACATTGGGAAGCATACTACACCATCCTATTCCGTATGGGATCTGTTGAATCATACCACTGTTCCGAAGCAGTGAATTCGTTCGTTTTACTTACCTGCATGTTGATACCAGTACTGTAGCTTTTATGTCATGTCATTACAACGAATTAGGCGATTAGCATAGAAGGTCATTTTTTTGTAAAGTTTCAATTGCCAGAAATTTGACTTAAACATATGATTAATAAATTCTGACAAATAATTGCGATAATTCGATTTTATCAACTCGATTTGAATCAATTTAACTAATCGAGCGAGTGCATGCTTTTTTGTTAAACTGCAGTAACACAAATGGCATACCATAGTTTTATCCATTTAATTTGAAATTTGAGGTTTATATTGATTTGATATTTTTTCTTGTCTACTTAAGCAGACGGTTTTGTCGAATGTCGAATGCGCGAAACAACGTATATTATTTTTATAAGAAGTCTAAATAATTTAGAATATATAAAACGGATTTTCTACACATCCTTTTTAACTTCGATTATTTCTTGATTGTTGCTACTCATTACATTCAATCCTATATTGTAGTTACCCGTTAGAAGGTTCTACGATGAGATACCATCCTATATTGTAGTTACCCGTTAGAAGGTTCTACGATGAGATACCATCCTATATTGTAGTTACCCATTAGAAGGTTCTACGATGAGATACCATCAATTTAGAATTTAAAGAAGAAACAAAGAACTTGCAACGGAAACAATGTACGCTTGTTTTATTATCATTGTATCATTCTTTGCTTTACCACTAATGGAAACATTCTCCCTCTTCCGACCATACTGGTCATGCAATCAAACATCTAAAAATTGAAACAATCTCCGTTTCGGATCATAGCGGTCATGCAATCAAACCTCTGAAGATGGAAACACTTCCCTTTTCGGACCAAAGAGTTCATGAAAACAGCGGTACTAATGTATTATTCTTTGCTTTACAACTAGTGGAAACACCCTCCCTTTTCAGATCATAGCAGTTATACAACCAAACCTCAGATTGAAACACTCTCCAATTTCAGACCAAAATGCTCATGCGATCAATCATCTAGAAATTGAAACAATCACCGTTTTCGGATCATAGCGGTCATGCAATCAAACCTCTGAAGATGGAAACACTTCCCTTTTCAGACCACAGTGGTCATGCAATCAAATCTTTAAAGATTGAAACACTCTCCCTTTTCCTATTAATGCGGTCATGCCCCCTTTAGAAGGAAGCCCTTGTAGGACTGAGTAAAGGTAATCCGAGAAGAACCTAACCCTTTCAGAAATTCACGTAGTCAATTACCGCGTGTTTGAATAACTTCTTACAAAAGAAACCCCTCCGATGATTAGAAAGGCTTTCTAAGTAAACAAAAAAGTAAAAAGGAAAAATGGAAAGTTGTTCTCTGTTGCCCCACATCTACATATATTTATAATGCCTACCCTTCCAAATATTGTCTATATATTCCTCTCTTTAGACGACCCAAACTTATGGAAACAGCATTGTTGTAAATGGCGAAGGAAACAATTGGGAGAAATGTAGAATCTATTTGTCATAAGCAATGTTTCTTATTCTCACTTTGATGTGATAGACCCTTCACTTGTGAAAAAACGAGCCTATCTGATGGGAATTGTTAGTGTCTTAACCCTTTACCAAACACCAAATTTTTGACTGTACAAAATGAAATGAGTTTGCAGACGACATTTCTAAATATGATGAAATTGAAAAACAATCTTCTGGTAGGGCTGATAATATTGTGGTAAAGGAGAAATTGCTCGTTACGAGCAATTTCTCATTTTCCCACAATGTTTTCCAGAGTCGTCTGCCACAATGTCTTCAAATGTCGTTATTGATTTGTAAAGCGTTAAGAGTCATTTATACACCAAGAAAACTATTTTCGACATTTCAACGTTTCTAAGGTTAAGCTATAATCCTACATACAAATGCACAGCGAATTCAACCTTTTAGGTTTTCAATCGTGAGCGAACGATGTAATTTATTAGGGAGTCCATTCACAATCCGGCCTCGAGTCAAACGAAAGACAAAGTCGTTTATCACTGGTATATACAGAGGTCTGTAAACATAAATCAATGCGCATAGCTGTGTTGGCTTGTTCCTCAAAAGGATGTCTGAACTCAGAGAATTACCCCTATGAGCGTAGATTGACACGTCAATAATCCGGGGCCCCTTTTTGTCACCCCCGGGATGATCTGAACTGTTGAGAATAGAATAGGATTTTAATGACTTATACGTACAAACATATCTCGTCATGAAAACAAATACACTTAAACATAATTATACATACATTTCAACACGGATACAAGGAACATATTTTACAAATTATGTTAATTGCAATAATATATCACCAAAACGTATCAACTTAGTTGAGTAAGTTTCAAGGTAAGGTAACGTCCTATAGAAGGAGGCTTTTGGAAGTGTGATTCCGCATCATTTCCGATGAGTAACTAATCGCTCATGACCTAAAAGAAGGTTTCTGATTAACATTCCGAAACCATTGTAAACTTACCCTATTACCAAATAGTTAACCACTTTGTTGCAGACGACTCTGGTAAACATTGTAGGAAAAGGAAGAATTGTTTACACGAGCAATTTTTCCTTTTCTCACAATTTGTTCTGCCCTAACAGAAGATTATTTTCCAATAACATCACATTTTGAAATGTCGCCTGCAAACTCTTTGCATTTTGGATGGTCAACAATTTGGCGTTTGGTAAAAGGTTAAAGAGCGGTCAAACTGTTGAACAATTTAACCGTGTCTAATTCAGACGGACGAAAATGACGAACAAGTTAACGCATATCATATGAAACAAAATTCCTAATACATGCCTCTTCGTCTGAATACAGTGTATTCGTTTTTATATGTAAACATTTCGATTTTGAAAGAACCCATCTTTAAGTAAGTTGTCCATTGCTTAGATCTTATTTGATTGAAACTGAGTTAGAATGGGCAGTGTTTGAGGCATTGGAACCCAAAGTGTTGTAAATTGTAAATACAACCTCTTTAATGTCGAGGAATATCTGCTTCTTGGGATATTTATTAGAAACTTGAATCATAAGTATATGTTTCATTTTCACTAATCTTCAAACAATTTAACGCACGCTAAAAAGATTTGTTTCAAAGAAAAATCATGATTTTTCCAATTGCTTTGAGCTATTAAACGGAACACATCATTTGTCTACGAAATTCAATTACGACTTCTCATATTCTGACGAAAGCGCACATCTTTACGTCGATACAAGATGGGTGAATCGCCTAATGTATATTTACAATTTTGTTTGAACACAACCAATACTAACGAAGGGAATCTGTAGTATTTATATGTAAGCAAAACTATTAATGTATATGTGTTTAACATATTTACCTAAACTAAGTCTAATAATTATTGGACGAATCACCCGAAGTTTGGCAAGTGCGCTGGGCGCTGTTATAAGGGTAAAATATACACTCGAACTATATGTGGTAAATACTAACCAAACAAATAAACAAGTTTCTTTGTGGTTTCGAGATTACTTTATAGACTGGTCGAAGGACTCACGCGTCGGATTTTCGCCTCTCGTAATTCTTCTCCTAAAGATTAGGCATGTTTCCTTAAAAATGAAAGTTTCCGGGTTATGGGAAAACGTTCCATTCACCAACAGACTTTGCTTTGACTTAAGGTAGAATACCCATAATCCGCCATTTTGAAACCCATTCTATCGTCGGATTACTTCGGTCGTTCTCGGTACAACAGAATAGTTCCGACTCGAACGATGTATGCCTTAAACGACCGAAGTAATCCGAAGAAGTAATGATTTCCAAACGGATGATCATTCAAAACTAATTAAGGTCCATATTCTGTGCAATATATTTTCTTATGTTTCTTCAATATTAAGAACTACAATTGTGGTTGAATGATATCGTTCGTTGGATAATCGAAATGACAGAATGGGGAAAAGAACGATATGCGATCACGATAGTGCACACACCCAAGGAAAAGTGGCACAAACAGCGACAAATTAATGTTGTCGGGCGACAGAAAGAATGTTTCCCTTTTGAACGTGAATGATTGATAATGGCGCCTATACCACGTTAAAGGACGGATACAGTAATAGGTTCATGCAATGTTCCTACTTTAGTTTGTCTTAGCGGTGAGAAAAGAACAATTCCGATTAACGGTTACCATATAATTTGATCTTACAATTTGCAATGTGGACTAAATTGCACTGATTGATACAAGCTCATAGTAAGTGATTTGTGCTTTGAACAACAAGCTTTCTAAATGATTCTACAGCGAATCAATTATTATTCATTGACAAGAGTTTTACATTGCGTCAACAGGATTTCAGTTTTGTTGCGATGCCCGACTCGTTATGATGTAGGAAGACCCAAATCTTAAATGCCTATAACGGCTGGACAGCCGGGTAGAACCATTAGCATTCCATTAGTCAGTCGGAGTTCAAATTGACGTCACCAGGATTTGACCCTATGCTTGGGGCTAAATGATTTCAAGTTTTGTACTCGAACCGCTAGGTCACGGAGGCCACCTTTACAGTGACTGTGACAAGGTAGAGTAATATGAAGAAATGATATTCGATTCGTACATCAAATGAAAGCGATTCTGGGACATTTCAAGCATAAAATTACCTTTGCTTTAATTGCTCTTGACGTAAAGAAAGGTACAATACTTCCAAAGAGGTTGATATATTCCTATGCGATCTAACGATAGATTGTTGGGCAGATGGATGTATTATCATTTATCATTGGTCAGTTGTATCAAACAAGGCATCAACTCACAGTTAGATTAAATAACTATCCCCGGTGGGGTAAATAATACAAACCTTTGGCCAGTCAGAATCCGTCAATATTGACTTTGTCTTCTGACAGCAGATGGCGCTTCTTCCAGTCATAACATATCCGCTTCTTTCACCCCATGAGAGTTTAATACGGCACGCACCAGAGTTTAGGGTAGAGAGATACTAACCATAAGTATAGTCAGAACTTATCAATATCAAACCGATTGTGAATCAAATTCTTTAAACTTAGGTTAATCACAATCAACTGTGCTTCCGGGATACATATATCTACTAGTATTACTCCTGCAAAATGTGAATTACTTAATGATCGCAAAGTGGATCCCGTTCCTCTACTAAATGGCTTTGAACCCACAATCCGATTGTCCCTATGACATTTTTCTTTCATCCATTTACCAATCTCCTTTGCCCTTTCCCTCGTAGTTAAGAAAATATAAAAGAAAATCTGTTATTGCAAAGCATACTTTATTCAAGGTGGTCTAAGTCACCTGTGGGAGCCACTCGAACGTTTTAAACCTCCATGAATCAAGTTCGGATCGGTCAATACGTTTTATTGTTCAACCCTTCAGAATACTGTATGCATGCTGGAGTATATTATGTGGGGACACGTCCCCGTCGAGTGGCTGAGTATGATGAAAATAATGTTGTCGAATCGAACATTAACCCTTATAGCGCTGGAACCGACTTCATGCTTATGCAAACAGGTTAGATCCAGGCCAGCCGTCAATTTACTTAGCGGCTGGTCTGTGATCTAACCTGTTTGATACCCTGAATATGTTTCCTCTTCAGAATTAAGCAGATATTTAATGTTTTGGAAAGCAGATGACACAAAAATATCTTTTTTAGAAAATTGCCCAGCATTCGAAGGGTTCATTGTCCTTCGGAATGACACAGCCACAGAAGCGGTGCTGGGAAGGTTGTTAGGGTTACCAGTACGGATTAGTTCTTTGACTGAGAAATAATGCGTTGATACTGAGATGGTTACTAATGAGGGTTACTACTAAAGTTTTATTTCCTCCAAATGTGAAGAAAACAAAAGATTGCAAAGAAAAACACGTAACACTGGAATGCATACAGTATACGAAAAAGAAATTACTAAATAAAGGAAAGGAGAAAAGAATAAGATTTCTCGCAGCACACATACTCGTACACCCATATCCACAAAAATATACACACATAAACGTTCACCCCTGCTCGTATTCACACTCGCAATTAAATATAGTCTAACTTGTGCATTGTGCTGATCCAGACAAGCCTATACAAAGTTTGCAAAGTGATCCTAGATGGTACTTTACGAATATATGGTTAAACTACAGAATCTCGTAATGTCTGAAATGCATAGCCCTGGATTAGCCGTTACATGATGTCCCGAGAGAGACCGACCGATACTACATCACTATATGGTTTATAGTATCATTTTGAAAAATGTCCTATGAATTGCAACTAGTGGAACAAAAAGAGAGGATCATAGACTTTCATGGATTGACTATTTACGGTATTACAGACATGTGCCCCAAACACACGGACCTTTGCCCCCTTTTCGGTATATTGCGAACGTTATATAGAGAACGGATTTTGCCCCCTTCCACAAGATTTCCATAGCTTGTATTTGAGCATCAGTGTCTCAGTTCTTAAGCGGGTTCTTGAGTTGATACATTAATCTACCCACCTCGTATAGCGTTATCGAGGAAGGGACAACCGTCTATCTTATACTAAAGAGGGGCCAAATGCCAGAGAGGGCAAATGTCCGGGTGACAATGGTCCAAGGATCATGATTTACCCCTCGATATATCGCATATGACTGTGGAAACTCCCATAGTACAGAACATAACCATGCAGTCCATCGCTTCGGATTCGCCCGTGTTAATTGTACTGACTGGTCCGTCACAATTGCCTAGGCTTAAGGCGTCCGCCTCGGGCACGGGGAAATCGAATGTTCGAGCCCCACGGGAGGCGTTTGTCCGGAGAATGTTTTTCGTGGGATTTGTTCCGAAATGGCCAGTTCGTTAGCCGTGAGCTAGTAAAATCAATGGTTTCCGACATATATTTATTTTGCGCCGGTCAAAGTGCATGACGTTGGGAGGTACTGGGTATATTCAGTGAAAAGTGTTTCATAAGCCAAACTGACTGGCCTTTTCAATAGGGTTGGCATTATGATAAACGAAACCTGTACCTGATAAATCACATCAAAGTACGTTTTGTATCGGTCACTTATACATGTCACCAAGTTCGATATTCTGACCATGCGTAAACCGCCATTTTCAAGAAACAACATGTTCGGAAAATAAGTCCGCAAGCTAACCACAAACATGTACACATTATAACCCATTACTCGAAATGCATTCGGATACCTTTTCAACCTTCCTGATCGGTTTTATGTCTGGGAGACTGCGTAAACATCACAAGTGTACTACATAATCTCCAAACTTGATTTATTATGTATATATGACATTAACATTCATTGGAATCTTGAAAGAAGATAAAGCTATGAAAATAAAAGTATAAATTGCTCTTGGCGAGCAATGTCCCTCTTTTTCCACACGCAATGATCATTGCTATAATATGTATTGAATCTCAACCAGATTACCTGTCGGTCAATTTTGACATGTTTCATAGTTTCTTTATACAGGCTTTCTTTGTTTTCTAAAGGCCTGAGCTGAATCCAAGCATATCGTGTGTCAATGGTCACTAATGTTTGCCTATATGATGACTTAATCAGACTTAATCAGAAAATGATTAAAAGTAAATAAGTGGGAGAAATAGCGAGCAAACAAGGGGATATTTTAATCAGTACGATCTAAGCCGGATTATCGCTTTTTCCCAACGTTCCCAAACATTAACCGCGTTAGGTAATCCCTTAGTTCCTTATTGTACATTTAACCACACGTATCTTGAACCCTAGACGTAGTCATCAGCAGTGTTGTCCTATGGCTGTATTAGTATTGCTCAACATTAACAAGCTTCGGTGATAATGTTTAAATTTTTGTTTATTTTTCAACATGTCCTATCATAACCTACATCAAGTATACCATTTCAAACATGTGTAGCATGACTAAAAAGTGAATGATTCTCCTCGGTCTAATTTGAGGTTTATCATCATCATTTACAACATCTTGGATGACAGAATGCTGATGGTTCTACCCTACTTGACCAGCGTTTATGGGTAGTCATGTTCGGGGTTTTCCTCCATCATTTTATGTCGGGCATCGCAAAATAACTGCAATATTGTTTACGCAATACAATACCATGATAGGATAGCTAAATGAAATAATTGCACAAACAGCATGAGCCCTTAGTAAAATACTGTAACGAAAAGATAATTTGCACGTTATGAGAAATTTATCATTAGGTCACAATGATTTCCTATATTAATGATATTAAAGACAATGACTTTTTTGATAAATTTACCTATGATCTTGCTTTCAATAGTTAAAGGGAAATGGTGAAAACGGTGTTATTCTTGGACTAAACCTTCCATCGAGCACATGGTCTGTGTAGTAGTCAATGTTGTGTCCGATAGATGGTCAACTTCTCTACCCAACCTCGAGAATTTCTCTCAACACAGAACAAACAAATTTATTCATTCATCAAAAATATATATTTAATACATATTTGTTTCCCTTTATTGGACAGTGTTATCAAAACTAATCATTCAAACGAAAAAAATGTAGGTGCAATATCGTTAAACAATACATATTAAAAGACAATGTAATAAAAGAGAAAATTATTCACATGGAAAGCATTCTACTTTGATAACAATGATGCATAGATAATATCTAAAAGCGTATACAAAGCATTTCGTATCAACAAGGGGTTATTTAGTCTTATTCAAAGGTTATTTACTCCACGTCGATTTGAAAACATGTTTTCTAAACTATGACTCACCGCTTTCAACTTTGATTATTTGTGCATGACCATTACGTACCAGACATTTTTGCTGAATTCCGTCAAGCGACCTTCAAAACATACGAACCCAAAGTTCCTGGATTCCAAATTAAGGACAGTGTCAATTGATTGGTGTATGTTTGTTAAAGACTGCTTTCAACTGTTGTCCATGTATAATTGCGGCAGTTGGTGGCCAGTTTTACTCATGCTGGTGTTTTCTAACCAAGACAATCCTATAAATAATGTGGTCTGTCAAAACTTGAATAACACAATTCTTGTAAAGATTCATACAGAAAATAAGAGGAACCCGTGTTGTTAAATGTAAGTATGCTGTTTCTTGAACTTTTTATATGATAGTCCTCGAATACGTGTTTGCAACAGGTGGTTTAAGTCGATTTCTGCTAAGGACACGTCAAATCTCTATTTTTTCTCTAGCGTATCTTGAATTCTACCATCATATAAACGTATTTATCTATCACCATTCGAACGTGTTTGTTTATCACCATTCAACTTGTCATCTACACGCCTTTTTTCAATTCTTGACGATTAAACATTTAAATATTTGTGGTTTGATTCACAATTAACGATGAACATACTAGGTCGTTGTCCGATTCATTAGTTTATTTTTCCGTTTTTGATATAGTCGTTTCTACAGAGTACATAATCAATTAACTTTAACATGTATAGCGATTGAAGTATCGTGAAGTAGTTTGGTCTTACAACATCAAAGTGACTTCGAGTTATTGAAAATCTATAGACTCAAGAGTGGGGTTTATTTGTTATAAACTTTATTCTAGCCGGCTCGCTCAAAAACTGACTTTCGAACGATATCATAAAGTGTCGCTACAGATCACCCTGTGTGTTACCCACTATGGATAGATGAGATGAGCACTCTGTTTTCAACCTGAAGTATGAAATGTCGTTCTATCATATTCAGCTATGCTCTTCTTAGTAGGTTCTAAAAATGCTTCAAATGTCTAATTCAAAGACTGTTTTCCAACAGGAAGACGACTGTTTGGAGTAGGCTTTGGTCCTGACCCATACAAATGCCCCCACACTAGACTAGCGTTCGCAAGTACCAGGATCCAAAGCCAATCGTTTTGGGTTAACGTAAATAAGTTCTTCCGTATTGGTTATATTGCGTTCCGTAATAGGTTGATATAGAATTGCGTCTTGATTACATGCGCGTGTATCTTGATTATTTTCCTTTTACACAACTTTGGTTTGGACCATAATAGTCAACTAATTCAGAACCCCAAGAGCAGATCAAGGAATGCTCATAAAGACAATGCCTTCGTGAAACGGTCCACTCACAGACTACCAATTACTTACGTAAGTAGTTACTAACAACAATGAACATAATACACATGTTCATTCAAACAGGGGCTATTGAAAAGTAAACGTATTAACCAATGCATTTACATTGTTGATTGTTTGATCAAATCACGTAAAATACAATGCCTTGATAGAGGAACGGAGCTTAAAACGTTTACACCAATACAGTTAAATCAAATGTTTCTATTTTCATCGAACTGGACTTATGAATGCAAAGACGTGTTTTTTCAGGTTTCATTTGAATTGTACATCGCGTGATAAGTATTCACTTATCTAACGAATTCACTTGGTAAGTTTAAAAGAACGGCCTTTAAAGTTGCTTATTCACAGATGCAATGACATGTGGTTGTTGAGAAAAAATAGTTTCGTTAAATGCGCTCAGCAGGTGTACTTTCATATGATAAGTACTGAAGAATATTCGTTGGAAACAAAATTAGATCGCTTTTTATTCTTAAAAGTATGTTTACGGTAAAAAACACTAATTTTAATCCGAAATTACGACATAGATATTGAGATCTTCTACACATAAACTGTACATAGATAGATTGGCGCTTCCTGAGTTAATCATGCGTTCAATAACTATACCAAACAACAATAGAAAAACTGTATTGCTTCATCGAAATTTCATTCTGATTTTCAAATGTTCTATTCTGTGAACAAACACCATATATCTAGCGGTGTATAAGGGATGGTCAATGGGGTAAAACAGCCACCATTACGCGGGCCAGTCTTGGAACTATCTTTCACGGAAATCCCAATATGTGTGTTCCGGGGTTTGAACATATTCGAAGAAGGTACTCATGATTTTGGATTCACTACTCATACTTGTTGTTCAAAGTCAAAGAGGCTTTTCATTGAAATATAAATGTATTGGTATAATGTCAATAAATGAGATTCAAATACAGAATTCCTCTTGAATTCCATGAGAGTATTTCTTCACACAGTACTGCCATTCTTCTATTCATGTACCAACTGACCAATGGAAGCCCAGAAAGGGTAATCGGATTATGAAATCGCGAACATAAGGTAAACATCGGACTTAATTGTTAAATATTTCACAATGTTTGCATAGAATTCGCGACAAACAATGCTATTCAATAGTTCACTAACCGTATATTGAGGTTTTGTTCGTTAATAAACACCTACCATCAGGAATCTATCGTGCCCAGTGTCCCCATGCTTTTGATCAAGTACCGCGGTGATGTATTGGGTGGAGAAAATGCGTTAGAATCACCGATGCGTGAAATATACGCTGGACGTGGTAGCCGCGTCGATATTAATGGTTTGCATTAGTAATTCGTCATGATTGGGTGTCGCGCTCAATTAATACGAGGTGTGAAGAGAGGAAAATAGCTATTGGTTCAGGTGTGTGTGTGATGCGTGTTATTGTATGTAGTTCAAATCGTTATGAAAATTGGGATACGCATTCATTTGACTACCATCATAAAACATATTCAATGATTTCATTTATGGATTATTCTAAAACAGAAGTCGTGAGTATTATATTTATTCATCGTCAACGTTAACCTGAAATATCTTATTTTTCATTAAAACGATGGGAAACGGTGTTTCTGTTTTACAGATATTATTTATCATTGTGTGGCTATTACATGATTGGCCTTGGACAAAAGTTGGTCTTTTTCGATCATTAGATACGCGCAATGCCTTTTTTTAATCCAAAGACCTACGATAGGGGCCTGTCTCATTAATACTCCTAACATTAGATCTACGTTTACAAAACTGTTGTTACCCTTGAATCTTAAATGTAACTTTCCTTTAAAAGAACGTCAAAGATTCAACGGTTAAAATTCATGTTCCGTTTAGGTGTTGCATCACTTTTTTTGGATACTCTTTTTCTGTTATTGCGGTATCTATATACGAATAGTTGTGAGACAGGCCGTGGGACAATCGAAATGAAATAGCTTTAAAAGAACGCAAACAGGTCCAAACGGAAATTTTTGTACTTTTCGCGGCTAAAAAGCTGTCACGTCTTGGTCAAGTCTGTAGGATCGGTACCATTATCATGGCGGTCAAAAAGATTGACGAGAATAGAAATTCGATGGTTTGATTTTTAGGAAATATTTGAAATAAATCATTTCCTCACCAATGATCGTAAATGTGGAATTTGGTTTGAATCATTATTAATGATTCAAATCAAATTCCACATTAACGACCATTGGCGAAACATATTTTTTCTAAAGTCAAGTGCACTCGTTCTGTGTTAACGACATATCATATTTGTGTCATGTCGTCAGGAAACTTTCGTAGAATCTCGACTCAACCCAAACAATTCCCTGAAGTAAATACTCTATGAATACGTTAGTGGTTGAAATGCTAATCAATCTCTGGACTTTTACTTGAAACCTAGCACGAGCGAGGTCACTATAAGGAAACACTTCACGAGCTTTTATCCTGGTTACAACTTAATCAGTAGTTGAGAATTTATCTCACAGCAAACGTTATATTACTACAATAAATAATTGCCTTTTACAAGGAATCGCTCATATCCATGAACTTTTAATAATAGAGAGATATCAACTTATCTTGTATTCGTTTTTTTTTCTTGCTTATTGGGAAAAGTTCGGAATATGTCTGACTAATAGAAAATTATGGCCTAAACCGACGATTCCTGTGTATTACGGTGTGATTTCCCTGTGGACACAACTGTTGGCTTACATAAGCCTTCAATGTTTTTCTTTCATCATGGATTGGTACTTAAATGGTATGGTGCATCTGAAGAAAAAATGTAAAACATTTTTACGAGATACATGTAGTATGAGTCTTTTTCAACTGACTGGATCTTCATTTATTATCGCAACGATGCATCAAAGCAACACGTGTGATTCGAAAAGTACAAACTGAACGGTTAACTCGTTGCTGAGAAATTAGTCAAACTACAAACGGACCTTACATACCCACGCCAAAGAATCCTTGGTGACCACAGTGCTTGTTTACACAGGTTATTCAACAACGATTAATTCTATCTTAACAGTGTTTTATGATATATAGTCAATCTCATTTTCAGCGACCACTCTCAAGCAGTATATGAAAGGTCAAATAGTTTTGGCAAGGACCTAAACGTAAATTAGTCCATTGGTCTGATGCCATCTTAATACAGGACGCCAGGGATTCAGAAAGCTCCGAATGGAGCTTTCGGATTCCCTGGTGTCCGTATTAAGACGTTAGATGTCTTTTACACCACTATTTTCCCTCGTTTTGCAATGGTTGTTTAAACCAAACTTGACTGAACATTGAACAACATTAAGAATTGAACATTTTATTAGTACATTTAGGCCTCTGACCCACAATACATGTCATTAAATTATAACAATCATAGTTATCAGTCGCTGAAATGGACCGAAGCAGTGATACCAAGTACTTATATGAACCACTTAGAGAGCCTAAATAACATTCACAATAATAAAAACTAATAAAAATCATTGATAGATACCAGTCTTTGAAAGAATAAACAAAAAGACAAAATGCAGTAATCAAACGTGAAAGGAAAAGAAAGTAGATCGTTCGAGATCAGTCGATACAGAAAGCTGGGCGACATTTTACGTAGAACGGACCGACACTCTGGCGTATCTTTCCACAACCCTGATCGATAAAGATCGATGTCAAACAATGCATTAACCACTGATTGATTATAGATATCATTAATTGTGTCACGTTTTGGTGAAATCGGTCACATGACATCTACATAGAATAAACATATAATACAAGTGAACCAAAAACGCACAACTTTGCAGACTTTTACAGGTTAATTTATGGCAAATTTGAAGAAAAAAAACGTATCTTACGTATTTACCAAGATCTCTGGTGATAATTTAATGTATAATCATATACAAATCACCTTTCAGGATGAATTAGATCTATTTTGATGTTATGATTTTCAACATATGCATCACAACACATCTTCTACAATAACGACTTAGTTAACTGAGATGAGAAAAGTAATGACGCTAGAATATCTGCCAGACCAATTGTAACCGTACTAGTGTTCATTATTTTCTAAACATATGCAGTGGTATTTGATGTGTACGTCAACTCTTGAATTTAAGATTGGACTAGGATTTTGAAATAAAAAAGGTCATAGCAACTTCAGTGAATTAAAGAAGAAAAGGAAATTGCTCTTACTTTTGAGCTTTTAGTTAATCTATTCACGTGTAATTCGTTTTTATAAAGTTTTATTTAATGTAAGTACGAAGGGAGAAACGAGACTCGTTGCTATAAACGTCTCTACCGAAATTCAACGTTTAATATAACGAACCACAAAATGGGAAGCGTGCAATGACTCACATTCGCATGACACAATGTCGTTATACGTAGAGATGCGTTTTGTCATTGTGTTTTACGAGAGGCCATAGCGTCGGCGTCAATATAAGTACAACACCTTCGCTGTCATTGGACAAGCTTTATATGTCTTAATCGATTACCAAACAATAACAATATTTGACCAGTTTATTGCAGAAGACTTTGGAAAATATTGTGGGAACACGAGAAATTGCTCTCATGAGCAATTTCTCATTTTCACACAATATTTTCTACCCTATCTGGCGATTCATTTTTTCAATTTCAGCACATTCTGAATTGTTGTCTGCAAACTCTTTCAATTTGGGACAGTCGAGAATTTGGTGCTTGGTAAAGGGTTAATCAATTTACTAGATTCACGCTTAATGATTTCCCTTCATGCTTACGCTATACTACTCACCTGATACCCTTTTGAATCGAGAACGAATAATGGCAGTAAAAGAAAATGTTCATAATGAACACCTTGTTTGTTTCCCAATGTGTTCTACACAATATCAATGAGAAACCCTGGTTGCTCTTACGTCAAGGTTGACGTCTGCATCAGCTTTCGATTTGGATAAGTCATGTGCATGAAAAAGGAAAGTGCATCAGCTACTGATAGAGGTTTAGTTGTAAATCAAACATTTTTGTAGCGTTTCGGTGAAGCATGTTACTATTAATTGTGTGTTTTGCTTGTAAGTAAGTTTGTTCAAGAGTATCACACACCAGGTTCATGTATATCGGAAATATGAAAGTATAATGTATAGTAATTCAATTCAATTAATTAATTGATTTTATTCAGTATAAAGCACAAAGTACTTTTTACAAAAACAATAAGTAAATCAATGGAAGAACATGATAATAGTGTTGGCGAGAAGCTATGCAAGTGAATACATACATAAATATGAGTAAAGACTTCAATTAACGATAGACAATCTAAATGTGCCTGCATGAAAAATGAACTTACTTTAAAACAGTATTTCTCTTTTATTTTGTGTCATCATAAGCTTAGAAAACTTTTGAATAGTTGGCCAGGTATAATAATATGAGTTCATATTAATAATGGTCGCGCCTTCTTCAACATAAGTGTAGGAAATACGCCATTATTATTCAACAATCGCGATACAGCGTATATAGGTTGCATACAATTGTATGTGTACATAATGGTAACGTATGCATGTTTTTAGCTGGTGGTGTGGTAAAATAGCTAGCCATTATCGTTCATACGGAATACAGTGAAGCCTCGTTTATCCAGACCCCGATTATCCGAATGTCTCGCAATCCGAACGAAATTGTAAGGGAACGGAATTATTTGACCAGTTTGTTGCAGACAACTTTTGAAAACATTGTGGGAAAAGGAGAAATTGCTCGTGACGAGCAATTTCTCCTTTTCCCACAATGTTTTCTGCCATATCAGAAGATTACTTTTGGGACGGTCGACAATTTGGCGTTTGCTAAAGTGTTATAAGTATACACGTGCATACAGACCGTTTATGTCTTAATGTGTATAAGAACATGCGCTACTTCATTAGTTCGGATGAATTGGTAATCCGGACATTTTGTTGGGAACGGACGTGCTCGGATTGACGAAAAATCACTGTATTGATATGGAAATAGGAGTTACCACTGAGCAATGTATGAATGATAAGTAAACATTCTTATCATCATCCTGTTGTCGAAGCTTTACCGCTTAAAACTAGCTTGATAACTCAAACTATCATGGAACACTTGACAACTTTTCCCCTTTACCTTAACTTCCAAATACATGTACATTTTAGATAGAATAATATTACATTATATGGGACACATGACAGCATACATCTTCAATGAGAATATAAATTAGGGTTTACAAGAAAGCGGATCATATGGGAGTTCACCTGTCGCGCTGTCATGTTAATTACTTTAACAAATAAACAAATTCGTTATCGGAAACTTGCCATGAAAAATCGACAGCCTGTCTTGATAGACCGTCGATAGTGATCAATGAAGTTTTCGAGCCGCGATAAAGTGATGTGTACATACTACCGCTTGGCTTTTCGAGCAAAATAAACTTAAAATATTTTATCGAATACAAATATGGATACCTTATTTCAGACGTACATTGACAAAGTGTCTTGCCATTACAATTTACAATCAAAATTACTACTACTACCACTACAATATACTATGTCATGCTTAATTGTTGCTACTAATGTATATAGATATAATACGTTAAAGCTACCATGTTGGTACTGATTATTACCATAATAAACCTTCTTCCAAAATTAAAAAAAAACCTCGAGAAATAAAAAAAAGAAACGGTCCTGCTGCCCATCCGGAAATGCATTACCTGTACAAATTGAAAGAAACTACGTATTAGAAAAAAATGAAACGTGTGAATTATATGTAATTTTGAAAAATTGGGTTAAAATCATTTTGACAAAGGGATAAAAATCACAAGGAACATTAGAGGCTAAGTGACGATGCATGTACATGCATGTATGCATGAATATCTAGCCTGAGGTCCTGGTCCGTGCGTATACCCCTAGTGCGAGGTATACGCACGGGCCAGGGTACTGTTTTACTTAAAATTTGCGTAAGTTCAAAACAACATTCCCCTTTTATTGAATTTTAGGTGATGTTATATTGAAAAGTAACACATCATTGGAAACGTCTCTCCGAGACGCTTCCAATGATGTGTTACATTGCAATATTGTACGTTGATTCAGAATACCATCAATGATGATTAGTTTTGACTTGCGCAAATAATTCGCCTTTGTGGTTCAGTAAAACGGACCCCAGGCTAATGAACATAATGCTATGGGTTTGTCCCCGTTTCTGCTAACGTGTCACATATTGATGTCGATAATTGCTCCCCACACTCATTACGTAATATCAATTAAGTAACTGAATAAACCGGTCTGTTATATTCTTTCAGGTAGAAGTCGCCTCTGAACTCGACAGAAGTACCACGATCGTTTTACGGTAAATAAACCACGGGCAATCGATATTCATAGAGGTCTGTGACAGAAAACAGCTTTGATCGCAGCTCCATTGAACGGGGGAATAAAGTGACATTGAACCTGGTTTTGATAGAGTGAAAGAGCGAATATTGCGCACAACCAACCAACGTTTCTGTCACGTTGATAGCGTTTTTATGACGTCGCTTGCGTTATTATTTATACCAGACTGTTCGCCAAGTGTTATTGAAGCTGGAAAAAGCTTTTTTATTTTTTTATTTTCTTGGGAAAAAAGTAGCATTTTACTTAATTGCGTGCTTGTTAAAAAATGTGAAGGTGTTCTAAACGAGACCAAATTCTGGGTCGTGTATAAAACATTAGCTAGTGTGACACCTTTTAACAATGATGAATCATTGTTGTGAAACAAGCATTTAAAGCCTACAAAACGGATAAAGAAAACAAGTATTGAATATGTGACAAACATGTGCAGATATGATTGCCAGGCTATGCACAAGACGGGTATGGTAGACACAGTACGGGATAAAGCAAATATGAAAAGCGTGTGTCGGCAAGAATGAGCGACAGACGCGAATGGCAGAATGTGTAACAAACAGGGTATAGAGTATTTACACAGATATGTTCGGATTACGGGTCCCACTCTCAAAGAGCTTGGCGTCAAGGGAGTTTGATGGAGTACAAACTATTCTTTACAACAGGTAAGTTTATAATAAGTCTCTTCCTCCCCCTCCTCTTAATCTTCCTCCTCCTCCTCCTCCTCCTCCTCCTCCTCCTCCTCCTCCTCCTCCTCCTCCTCCTCCTCCTCCTCCTCCTCCTCCTCCTCCTCCTCCTCCACCTCCTCCTCCTCCTCCTCCTCCTCCTCCTCCCTCCTCCTCCTCCTCCTCCTCCTCCTCCTCCTCCTCCTCCTCCCCTCCTCTTAATCTTCCTCCTCCTCCTCCTCCTCCTCCTCCTCCTCCTCCTCCTCCCTCCTCCTCCTCCTCCCCCTCCTCCTCCTCCTCCTTGTCTTCCTCCTCCTCTTCTTCTTCCTCCTCCTCCTCTCTTTTTCTTTATTTTCTTCTCTTTCTGCTCATTCTCCCCCTTTTAATCCTCTTTCTTCTCTTTCCCTCTACCATTACTGCTTCTATTGCTCCTTCTTTTAGAGCCTAAAACCCTATTTCCTGTAGACATGAGTTTGTTGATTAGATTAGATTAAATATATAACTCGCTGTTTGATACCTATTCAATTCCATTTTTATTTAAAAAGTATGTAACTTGCATATGTCAAAAAAGTCTCATATGGCGTAAGACATTTAAAACGTTTCTCCTTGTACGACAAGACAAGATCCCCCTCTTGTGCAAATGATAACAAAAGAATAATAAATGACCAGGATCGTGCAAAAATGAAACCTTTACCACAGGACCAAAAACGTCGAGTATTCCATCTACTTCTATCATTTCGAGCGAAAAATTACATCGTTAAGAACTTCATGCGTTTCCAAACTATTATTTTATATTCAAATGTCTTGTAAGCGTTCATTGTCGTTTCGGATGAGAATGTGCCATAATACACAGGTTGGTCCAGGACGAAACTTTACGTAACTGCAAGAAGACAAACTTGTGCGTTGGCGTACACTTCTTGCCAACTGTTGATAAACGAGGGTTTAAGGCGATACTAAAGAAAGTGTTTATATTAACAAAATTGCAAACACTCCACTCGAAATGTGCGTCACGCCCACTTGACCCAGTAGTTTATGTGGCCAAAAATGGGAATGTAAATCAAAACGCATTTGAACGAGTGTTAAATGCCACATATGATCAGCACGTAAAACACCATACCATCTAATCTTGAGCAACATTTTTCGCTTCAATAGCAATGTTGCGCTTAGTCGTTACTCCATAATACATCGGTTTGTCGCATATGATGTGGAAATCTGAAGAAATAACTAGGGATCAATACATTATTTTTCACTCTGGTTCCTAGCCAATATTACGGAGGATTATGTTATCATTTTCCTAATTTTGACGTCTGCATCTACTTTCAATTTGCACCAATCACAAGTATATTCGGGAATGTGTTAATAAACTGTCCATAAAGTGTGTTTCCCCTGGTTATCCTAAATGTATAAGACTGTCTACTATGTCATTTCTTTCGTGGAATTTTATGTGGATTCTTAACTGTACATTTTTTTGCCAGCCCATGGTCGTGCGTTTTCCCACCGACAGAGAGATAACCGTATTCTCTAATCATTCTAGTAAAACTATGCACTTTCATTTGGATATTAAAGCAATATCTTCCAAATAAAAAAGTAACATCACTGTGTTACAATAACTTTGGAAGTTTCGCTTATAAATCTTATGCATGAATATGTTTTTGCTAAATTAAACAGTATTTACGTAGTTTTCCATAACCCCTCTCCCCGTATATTCATCATATAGTTTTATGTGCACCATTAATTAATTCTACTGCATTCACAGTCAGATACGGGACCGGATTTTTGATATTAACTAACTTTTCTGTAGAAAATGGATTCATTTGACAGAAGCTATACCCTGTCTTATCTTAAAAGCTTTATTATAATAAAAGGTATTGTCTAGTAATATTGAAAAATGCATGCTTGCAAACGTTCAACCGAATAAACACCGTATGCAAATTGCAAAGGGAAGAAATCGCACCATCATCTCTACTTAAATATTTCCCACTGACAAAAGGAATTATAGGGCTGCCTTTTATTTCGGAAAACTGAAGACGGCGATTTTCCGAGCACCATGTGACATGGACGTTTCCAAGCTAAAAACATGTAAAAGCTTTACGGCGACTTAAACACTTTTACCGTATCTCTATAAAGACTGTGTAAGCAACGTAACAATCATTTTCACGTTTATTCATCTTTGTTGACGAAACAGCTGGTTATAAGGAGAAACTACTCGTATCGAGCATTTATCTTCCCTTTGTCTGAACGGTCTCAACCAAATGAACATTTTTTCCATACTTTAAAGATTTTGTCAGCGCTTTCTTTCAATTAGAACCTCTCTCAAAATCATATATGAGGGAACGAGTTACCACTACAGCAAAAAATACAGAATGAAAACAAATAAATGAAGGGAAGACGCAATGTTACACTGCAAAAACATTCTTTTGACGATAGACCTCGGATGTTTTCTTATGCGATTGCACTTAGTATGCTATGCATTAATGCCTTAGATGACAGCTGTAATATTTTCACACTTTTGGGATGAAAAACGTTACTTTTACACATTCCTCTTTAAGAGAAGTTTTGGCTGGTCCGGATTCGATTCATCGACATACGTGACATTACTGTTGTAGAGAATGGGTAAACAAGAAAGACGCCGAGATACTTGACAAACGCCTTATTAATGTACCTCTGACACACACCAAAGTGTTTTGTTTAACAACATTGTGTAACATGTCACGGAATGAAAATGTGAAAAAAGGAAAACATCGTTTGACAAATATTTTCACGGTGAAAGTATCTATAGAAAAAATAAGAAAAGAAAGAGAAACACTTGAACTACCTGACAGCGAACCTTTTATAAAGATGTCTGAACATGATTTGAGACGGGTTGGTGAAAAACACCGCCCCAATTCTAGGTCAAGAATTGTTTGAGACCAACCTGACTCATTTGCCTATAAGACAAGCTGATCATGAGCGAGAGTTGTAACCTTCATGGTACTCACCCTTTCAAAACTGAATATACATAGCTGATTGATATTGTCGTCTCGGATCAGAATACATTTACTAAATCTTGCGGATCGGGATTCACAATTTTATTTAGACGGATTAACCCATTACCAAGCAATACCAACATTTGACGAGTTAGTTGCAGATTACTTCAGAAAACATTGCGGGAAAAGAAGAAATAGCTGTTAACGAGCAATTTCTCCTTTTCCCACGTTGTTTTCTGCCCTATCAGAAAACTATTTCCCAACTTAATCACATTTTGGAATGTCGTCTGCAAGCTCTTTCAGTTTGGGACAGTCGAAAACTTGTCGTTTCGTAAAAGGTTAAGATCGACCTGATTTATTTGCCTTTGAAACAAGCTGATCACCAACGAGAGATGCAACCTCCATGGAACTTTTCTTCTCGACACAGAATATACATAGCAGGTTGATATTGTCGTCTCGGATCGGCATTCGTTAACTGATCTGGCGGATCGAGATTCACAATTTTATTTATATAGGTTAAGTTTGTCTTTTGTTAGACAAAGCTCGTTAATGTTGTGACAGCTAGGGAATCTTCGAGAGTCAAGGAAACTTAATAGTAATTTCGGGTGATATATGTATATTATACACTCACGCTGATTACTAAGGCTTCTGCTTTCCATTGCACTGATAGAATGGCTGAGAGAAATCTTCTTTTACGTCGCCTGATGAATTTTGCCATAAGAGTTGTACATGGGGTTGAGTGTAATGTAGGGTAATTGGGATGCATGAAACAGTAACAGAATCACTCAAAGCTGAATCAAAACGCGTGACATTCTCATAAAAGGTTCATCTCCTCTGTATGTTATCATGATTAAATAATTATCATGATCCCAAATAGTCTAAAATTTACCAGATTTAATACTCGCAGAAATAAAAATTTCAGTTTCGAATGTACAATTTTAAAAATGTCCTCTGAATGACAAGCTCACAATTTACGAGTGAAAAAGCAGCTAATGGTTCTAGATTCTATGGGGGTGTCAATCGGAGGTAACTCTTGGAAATGCGTGTATGGTGCCTCTTGATTCAATTTGGTAGGAGTTATAACGATTAACATCATTGAAATTGTTGTAGTATTCCAACCAAACTCCCGTGTATTTATCTATTACTAAGAGTCTAACCATCCCTATGCTTGCGGACTTGAGACCAGACGGTCCATGTTCAGTTCCCAAGATTGACCAAAATGTCTAAATCAGGTGACCTAAGACAATACATATTTACAAAATTTTAATGGTAAATTTCCATGTTTAACTAAAGAGTAGCTGAAATCTGCGTTAAATTGCAAGTAAGATCCAACTACACCATAATTGTTTTTGTTAGAATGTGCTCCTATCTTACAGATTTCCGGTTATACAATTTGATTTGCGAAGGGTCTATTTCAAACTGACACTGACATTTTTGTGAAAAGCGCTAATTGTATCTCGACAGTTGGCATGCTAACCGGGCTCACATCATTATCACGCTGTGACACAGAGATCCCCTTTCACATCTTAATCTATCTTAGTATCAGAATGGGTACTTAGAACTTGGAATTGAGTTCAATACAAGTTACAAGTTACAAACCTTTTATTGTGTATAAAGGCCTCCGGCCCATCATATTACATATATTATGAAATACATACTATATCTTTAGAGTTGCGATAGTCGTTCGCTTCCTTCGAAAATGACGTAACCCTAACTTATAACAGTGCCGTTTTCAAACGTATGTCATTTATATTTTGACATTCAGTGTACCTATCCGTGTTTCTTGTAATTCCTCACAAACACAGCACTGAGACCTTTATGAGCAACTGACTTCCATTCAGCATGTGGACATATCTATTCATATTGAACATGTTCAATGTAGCTTGAAATTCACGAAAAGCACGTTTGATAAAAAAAATTATCCGAAAAAGTCGATAAGATTACGTAAATACCAAATGAATGACCAAATGTTAACTTAGAAATCTGTTACAGTATATAAGCTGTTACATAGCTTTCAACAGTTTCCGTTGCGCTCTCACTCTAAAGTGCTTCCCTTTGACAATCCTGCTGTGTAAAACATTTTAGAGCAAAAGAGACAAATGTTGCAATGTATCATGTTATCACAATAGTTTCTATCAAATATCGTGCAAAAATGTGTTAATGTCATTTTCTGTCTTGTACTTATGCTTTTAAGCAAGGCCGGCGACAAATGTTCATGTTATGAAATGGGTTGAAACGCACAGTTGGCAATACTAAACATGCATTTACACTCGTCCTCATACTGTCAGGGCAATACAAGCACCGGTTTAATCCTTTACCAAACGCTACATCTTCCTAACCCAAATTCAAAGAGTTTGCAGAGGACATTTAGAAATGTGATTAAATTAACTTCTGATAGAGTAGAAGACATTGTGGAAAAGGGCGAGATTGCTCGTTACGAGCAATTTCTCCTTTTCCCGCAGTGTTTTCCAGAGTGGTCTGTAAAAAGTGGTAAAATGTCGTCACTGTTTAGTAATGGATTAAGTAAAATATAACTTCAGAAGCTTATCAAAATATACGAACGTGCGTCACATCAATGTTAAACATAGGTGTGATTTTTATGGCTTCGAGGTAGGTAATTGACTGCCACTAATGTTGGAATTATCTCTCAATTTGTGTTTGTGTCTCCTGTTCCTATTGACAATTGAAGTGCGACCAAAGAATAATGGTATACGAGTGTCGCATGGTTCTTTTGATAAAGCCTGTTAAGTTTTAATAACATAACAGTTATGATAATGCGGTTTTTCTGTCATTGAAACATTAAAAAACAAATTACAGTGTATTCATAAGTTATCGATATTGTCAACATGTTCATCGTATTCGATCCTGCTGTACTTGATTAGGCAGATACTTCTGTAAAAATCGTCTCATTTTGTCGAAATGGCCTTAATTCAGTATCACAACTTAATTTCTAACGTTTCTACGTCATATTTGTTAACAACCTCGCTTACACCATATACCATATAAGCGAATTGAATATGAAATACGTCATGGCTGATAGAAAGTGCTCATATTCAACCGGACATAATTCAACGCTTTTCGCAAGGTTGTTTATTTCTATACTGGGCCAAACCTTTCAAGAAGCATATTAAGTTATAATTGATAAAAGGTCGACTTATGATGGATGCGGTCATGCACCCGAAATTATTGAACACCTGTATAATATATGCCGATAATAATAATACATGTCGGTATTTAATGTTCATTCATTCATACTGTATAATACACGCCGGTATTACTAATAATTGTTGGTATCTAATGTTTTTATTCATTCATAGTTTAACATTGAAGGTCGTGGATAATATGTTTTCTTGTTAAAGTAAATAAAAAACCAATGCATAAACATATTTAAATTAACAATGGGATGTAAACGAGTTGAAATTAATAAGTTGACTACATGATCTCTCATATTTTACATTCATTTGATAGTTTCTCGGTTCAATGTGTAAGGGCGTTCACCCCAACAGTCTGGTTCATACTTAGTTTGACATGAATGGTACAATAATACTGGATATCTTCATCAAAATTAACATAAATAATGAGTTGGGTACCGCCTTGCTAAATATGCGGCGAAGGAAGGGATTGTATGATTATAGAGTAAATCTGCTTCTTCGTCGTAAGGTGAATTGCGGTTCGCAATACATGTAGATATATCAAACCGAAACTTTAAATATGCTGCTAGTCCCAACAGCTTAGAAGTACGATCTAGGATGCCACAGTCCTGGGTTCGAACCCATACCCGTCTGAAAGTCGCTTTGACGGCGTTTGATATGGATATTTTGACGCGATTAATTCGCCTATCGCCACTGACGTATTGTTCTTTTTTTAAAACTAATCACTTGTGCGTTGTTGGTAAGGAAAACAACAAACGTGACTGATACTGTTTAACCCTTATATAGTGCTTGAACCGACTTTATGCTTATGCAGACAAGTTAGATTCAGGCTAGTAAATTGGCGGCTGGCCTGTGATCTAACCTATTTGCTATTCTGAGTATCTTTTCCCAACAAAAGACAGCAAATATGTAGGGTTTTGGAAAGCAGACGACACTAAAATATACTTTTAGAAAATTACCCAGCATTTTAACGGTGTATTGAAAACCCAAGGGAAACTATTAAGTTTAAGTTCATATACAATTTGTGAATATGAATTGGGTATTCTTGACCTCATACCAAAAGAAAAAATGTGCCTGAGAATTTGATAAAATACTTGGGCGCACCATGTCAGATGCCGATGTTACAACCAGTGGTAATGTATGTCAGACACATACAACATTGCTTTATAGATATTTAACGAATAATAACCAAGTTGAACTTATAAACGCATTCAGATATTGTACTAAATAAACTCACTTTTACCGCGCCATTCTCGCTTACACTTCATGACGTTCAAACTCAGCATGATTATGGTTAACAGTTGAAACTCGTCGTAGGAAATGCTTTTTTCATTAAAAACGGTACATGGTCATGTGCTAGAGAAATAAGCGTCTTACGAAATTGGCGAATACGAATATTCTATTGAGTCGTAAACTTACAAAGCTTCTTGTCATTACAATAATATTCAGAATATACAAACAAAGAAATCAATGTCAAATAGGCATAGACTAGGTTTGATCAGTGATCGGCATATTCCACAAGACATGGCTTATCAGAGACGACATTCGCCGTTCGAAAAATCGAACAATTATTCACCAGAGTGGGTTTTTGATCTGCGACATGACCCTGTAGATACACGCACGATCCGTGGTGGATCCGGTCAAGCCGACTATAGTCTGTTGGGTTACGTTAGAGGCATTCATTTTTTCTGGTTCCTTACAAAAGAAAAATGCAATGTTCGATAGGCCTATTGGTTCTTGTCTTTTGCTATAACCAAACGACATGAATTCGAGCCCCCAAAATGACTAAGCCTTTTACAATCGTACCTACTCGGCAATCCCCGTAACAAGTTTGTAGATATACCTCGTAGGCAGTACATGAATACACCAGAAATCCTGGGGTAATTTGCCTTATTTCCGGCGGATAACGCAAAATGCTCACAGACACTAAATATGTATCTAAATACACACAAATTGGTTATAAATCACAATTGAATGTTTTTTTACCCTATTCATTAAAGATTATCATATCAACACATCTTTGTTTCATATTTTGTCAATCGGCTCATTTCGGCAATCCCCGGCTTGGGCCGGGGATTTCCAAGTAGATACGATTGCAAACGGACATGCCCTTCGTTGCTGACCTACTTTCAAAAATGGCTCCCCATTACCTCCGAGGTTATTTTAAGAAATGGCCGAGGTGTTCCGAATGAGCCTTTTACAGACGGCATAAGAACCGGTACTTTAACTGGAAGAGTTTTCTTCGAAAAGACAACATTGTTGGTAATTACTGAATTATTAATATGGAAGGTTTCACCGTTCAACAGCTTCAAAAGTCTTCAGTGTGTGACATAAAAAAATAAAAAATATTTCGTCACTCATCCACATCATTACCTGGCGTCAGATATGTGTACGTCGTGACCTAATTATTTCGAGCGTGAAAGTCGGAGATTAAGCGGGAGTGGCGAGATTATAGAGACATAAATCACGCTATATACAACATAATTCAATCCGCGGAGATTTGTCCCTAATCCCATTAATCGCGGAAAGGAATAAAATACAAGTTTAATCACCGATTAGAATTTATATACCAAAGTATTTCAAAAGTAATTTTTCTCTTTTTTTTTTCTTTTTCTTTTTTCAATCGACTTTCGTATAAATGACGCCTTTATGGGAGGGATTTTACACTTTACGTCGTGTTTCTCCCTTTATTTAAGTGAAGCGTAGTATTCAAAAGATTTCGAAGCAATCTTGAATAAAATATTTTCGAATGTCAATCAGCAAATACGTATGATTCTCGTACGTAACCCTAGTCTGAATGTTACAGAAAAAGATATTTCATTTTACAGTTACAGCATGGATCATCCGAGTTATCGTAACCCCTGTTTATCTAGAGTCATGGTATGATAGTCCTGACACTCTCTCGGAATCAGGATACCGTTTTACTAAACAACTATGTTTCTGTTACAGTATTTATATCACATCAGAAAGTCATGGCAAAGCTCCTTAAATATAAATGGACAATTCCCTAAAGGGATGCAATCTCTAATAACTTAACCAGAAGAATACAACAACCTTGACAAAGACCTTGGCATACATTCACAATTCTCGTAAACGGTGTCGTATATAGATTAATGCCAATACAGTGCTATCTTACAAACTTTATCAAAACTCTCGTGAATTGACAGGTTTGTGGTAGCCGGCCATTGAAATGAATATGGAACTATGAGAAATTGATGATTACTTATAATTCTATAGTGTGAATCGACCCGAGTAGTCGTACCTTTCTTTTCTCAATCGGTTTCAAAATCCAGTCGAATTAGTTCCTTCAATATAGAATGATAAATTACATTACATTTATCGTTTTGTAAGGACTTGGAGGTTTGCTATATTCAAATTATGTGAAATAAGTACTGCTAATAAATCAAAGGAAAATTAGACTTTTATGTTGCAAGTTCAAAAGCGGTCGATAAAAAATGAAACTTTTTATTTCTATATAATCAACTGCATTTATTGCATCCCTTCCCCTGAAGTAGCATGCGCCACCTTAAAAGGCTATTTAGATACGACAGCAGCTTACAGTCTAATACCGTGCGTACTGACACCAATAAGACACCAAACGTTACCAAATCAGGCGGGGAATCATGTGACCAATGTTTACGATCTTATGTCCGAGCCAGATGGTCGCGCTTAAGACAGAACAGGTATTTTTATTTTATTCACCTTCTTTTCCCAATGATAGCTTCATTGTGTATCCCGCATGAGTTGACCATTAACTTTCCGGTTTTGGTGGTATATGATAACCCATGCTTTATACTGGTGTAACGCCTAAGGTAGAGAACTCGCAGTGGCATACCGACTGTTTTGGGCATGCACGCCCGTCGACTGCGATTTGTCTGACGCACTACCCCTGGACAACTGTCCTCCACAAGTCCAGAACTTCAACAGGTGTGTCCAATATGTCTATTCGCGCCGTTTATGGATTAATGCAATATCGAAAAGTGTCACAGGGTTCAAGCCCAAGACCCTCGTGTTCCAAGGCCGACACACTACCCCTGAACCACTATCCTCGACATATCCAGACCAGCTGTCTCCTAGATGTCTTATCTAAAACTATACAGCCAGTTTTCAAACCAAAACAGTTTGTTTATGTTATCAAACTGTATGGAACTGTATGGGTAACGATTAAACTTGTCAAATATCTAGTATGATCTCGATCGATACTACCCAGACAGTCTAGCTCGTAGATATGGCGCATATTGAAACGTCATCCCAGTGATTATAGCAACCACAAGGACATCTTATCAATGTAGCTCCGAACATTGCCAATACATGTATGACCACAACTCGTCATAAGTGATTAAATTATTGGCATACTGAATATTCATCTAAAGAGGAATAACGTTATTGATGACGCATGTGTTGTTTGAAATCAGCACGTGACGTCACAGTTTACCTTGTCAGGTCGGGTCAGTGTGTTTTCATTGGATAAACTCGGTGAGTTCAGATTGGCCTGTTTAACATCACCGAGCGATAACACAAAATCCGTTCTGAAAAATTATGTTCTGTTTTGTTCTATTCTGAACTCGTCTGTACGATAAAACGTGATTACCTGAAGACAATGGTAAAAATAATCACCATTTATCTACATCAATCGTCAGCTATATAATGTATAATATCATACGGGCGCTGGCTTTGTCTTGTTCAGCCTGTGTATTTTACACAATGAACTTTCGTTTGATTTCAGTATTCAAATCATGCCAAAGAAAGCATATATTTATCACAGATATACTGTATATGCGAAATGGTTCGTTCCTGATCAACTTACGTTTACGGAGACTTCTACATGCTGGTCAAGAAATATGCGTTTCACAGCAGGATCGAAAGTGATTAATCTTAGTTGTAAGGACTTGTGTCATAATCGATTTGAAATACATAAGTTTAAAAATTCAAATTTCACAATCGACTTTCTCTTTTTACAAAAATCTCTTGCTTGATGATTTGATAAAAAAGCGAAACTGTTTAAGTTGTTCCATCATAAGATTAACTTTAGTATGTTGATAGGTCAGGGCGTTTTGGGACAACGTGTAACCAATTACCAAACAATAATGACATTTAAGAGCAATCTCACATTTTCCCACAATGTTTTCTGTCCTATCAGAAGATCGTTTTTCAATTTAATTACATTTTGAAATGTCGTCTGCAAGCTCTTTCAATTTGGGCCAGTTGGACATTTGGCGTTTGGTAAAGGGTTAAAGACCGTTTTCTGCTTACACAATATCTATACATAATCCTGGCTTTATTTTCTATTTGTGTGTGGCATTTGTGGGTGATTGGGTGGTGTATAAGGAGGATTATCACTTCAACAACGGCTATAGATTAAACAGAACCATGTCAGTTGGAAAAACAAAATGACAAAGAATAACCAGTTAATGCAGTTTTCTTTCATATCGTATTTTGAGAGCTTTGTGACTAGCCTGGTTAAAATTTAAAGAAAACGATGTTAATAAATCGTTAAATCGTTCAATTTAAATGCAAATTTTATGTCGAAACTTTGTTTCAAAAGTTATAACCAATTCATTTATATGAGTTCATTAAAAAGGTACATATTCACCATAATAACGATCTAGCGTGATTAATCTAAGCTGTAAGAGCTTGTTTCACAATCGATGTAAAGTAAAATAAAATAAAAATAAGTTTAAAACCATAATAAGGTATGTGCACAGGTTGACAAGGATAAGAAAGCAATCAAATCAAGGTTATTCAAAGCATTATCATATGATATCATATAAAAATCAATGGTTTTTAAAATTGTGATTTATGATACATATTCATTGATATTTTAGACTGCATATCGGAGCACGTCGGCTAAAATTATGAACATTAAACAGCTTATCCCTAATCCCCCCTCAAATGAAAGCATTCTAAATACTCGTAAAAATACAATATGGTGTCTCTTGGGGGACAAATCTGCCAGTGGTGGGTATCTAGAACCTGTTTACAACAGGCTTTTTTTACTGTGAAATTATGCGTGTGTTCGTTCAAGAATCTGGTTAACCGAGTATAATAAACGTTCATAAAACCATGACAGACGATAGCGGTTTTATAATTACATAATTGTAAAGGGAAAAATCCAACAAGGCGATACTTTCTCTCTCTTTCATCATTTGTTGTATCGTACCCCTTCCACTTCTACTCAAGTATTTGTATGTCATTTGCTTTTTTTGTATTTCTACTTTTGTATTTCATTTCTTTAGCTTTGAGTGCAGTCAGCTGTGCACATATATGTGGCATGCCGCCAGAATACTGAATCTTCATTTTTGCATGTTCAAATAATCGCATCTAGTTACTTAACTTGAAGGAATAACGTTGTTTTGCTGTTATTTTCAACTACAAGGTGTTAAGCTCGAGAATGTCAGTTGTGAAAACATAGCGTCCAATAAAAACATACTTAATGCTAATAAAACATACTTCAATCACGCTTTGATGAGTGTCTTGTAACAATAAAAGAAGTGGCTTATAAATAAATCCTTTGCAATTCGGAATGAAATTCTCTTAAAACAACAAACTGTAATATATAGCCTAATCACATTCTTTCCGCGCGACAATTTTTTTTATATGAATATTAATCACTGCATTGGGTTTATAAATGGAATGTTTATTATTTTTCAATTACATTCATAGTGCTGGAACCGACTTCGTGCTTATGCAAACATGCTGAATCCAGGCCAGCCCCCACGTGAATCGGTGGCTGGCCTGTGATCTAACCTGCTTGCTACTCTGAGCATCTTTCCTCATCAAAATCAAGCAGATATTTAAGGTTTTGTAAAGCATTTATCAGAGGTCGCGCTTTCAAGTGCTAAAATTCTTGTTTGTGGTTATCTACATTGAATACTCAATGGACTGATATATTGACTAATGTGACGATATTCAATTAGAAATCAACCATCGACCTGATAAGACGCTACTATCGTTAGGAGCAATTTCTCTTTTTCCCACAATGTTTTCCAGAGTTTTCTGCAACAAACTGGTCAAATGTCGTTATCGTTTGGTAATTGGTTAATTAACAGTTTGAAGCGACAGACGAAACCAATCTATTATTCAAATCAAAGAATGTCTTATTAACCATTAGATACACGATTGGATGGTGTCGCAAAGATAGGGTAAATCACCATTGATAATAATTACCCTCGCACCGTGAATCACCGGGTTACAAAGTGCCCGGATATTAAACAATTTTTAAAACGAAACGAGGAAGGTAAATAAAGAAATCCAAGCTCTTTTTCTATCGAACTCCGTAAAGAAATCGGACGATTTTATGCTCTAAGACCAGCCAGAGACGCATTCTGTATAAAAATGTGTTAATTCGTACAGCCCCAAATCGATAAATGTGTTTTAGAATCGAATCATTGAGAAGTGCAAGACTTCAATTTTCATGACCCATTTCTAAATTTCCAAGCGACCATGCTAACTCCGATAAAACTTCTTCTTCTTCCCGGAAATGTACATCACTCATTTTTGAGTATTATAGTACATGTTGCCTGGTTTCGTACCAGTACTAGGCTAGGAAATGTGTCTTTTCCAAGGACACTCCACGGTGAAATAATTGGCCTCCATCGGGGATCGAACCCGGGGTGACCGGTCTCTGGTCCCCGACGCTTATAACCTATATTATAGTAATCGAGGAGTTGTTTCCACGAAAGTAATGTTTATAGCAATTCTATCTATGTTGTATTTTTATTGATATAGTAATTAAATTTATATAGAGTTTTATTTGTAAGATGACCAAATTATTTAAGTTATTTGAAAATAAAGGGTGTTTTTTCTTGATTTTGAATATTTTACATCTCTTATACATCTCTGGGATAAAATGCGTCATGAATGGGTTATATATTTGTTTGTGTGGTGATGTTTGTTCTAATCATGTCTTATAATTAAATGTGCACATATAAGGTTTAACATAACACTCACTTCCTCATCAGTAGACTATTTTGTGAACTATATAGATATAACACAATATAAAAGATTGAATCTACTATATCAATATTAGTTCTCCACTTTATAAATCAACTTTTGGAAAACGACTCCTCGATTACTATATAAATTAACTTCGGGGAAAGGACTCTTTGGGGGAAACGACTGTAAATCACAGGGCTTTTTTACGTTATATAACAGACTCCCATAAAAGACTACTTCCCAATTGGAAATTTCTTTAAAATCATGCAGTTTTCCCACAAATTCAAAGTGATATCAGCTTTTTAGCTTCCCAATATAGCAATTTCAGCGATAAAGTTTCCCAAATTCAACAGGCTTGGGCCTCTTCCAAATTCAAGGGAAAAAAAGCCCTGAATCAAGCTGGGCGCACCTTTCTGTTTTCTATTTTCTTCCCTACAGCTTTTGCCCCTAATTTATTTGTTCTGCCTGTAATTTCTTCCATTTGATCGCTTATTTCTTAGCTTACCATTCAATGATTGTCAAGTCTGACAGCTCAATATAACCATGTTGATGTTGAAAAATATCGGAACCTTTATGCAAATTAGGGAACCTAATGCAATTGTTATAAAGGGATATGGAACATGCGGGTACATAAATAGAAAACACAACTGATCAGTGGACGGAAGTGTTTTTCACTGATCGGATGTGATTGTGTCTTACAGAAGTTATTTTGCTAGGTTAATTTTAATACTATGTTGATTGCTAAACATGTATATCTTTTGTTATTTCAGTGGGTTAAGAGAGTCTTCTCAGTGGGTGTCAAGGGCAAACAAGAAAGGTGACATTTTCTTCCTGGAACTACAAGATTCAGGTGCTGATCAGGCTAACAGTGACAAAGACTGTCTTTGCACGTGTAGTGACTGCGCAACAGATGACACTGGATATGGTACAGACAACGATTTGTACTCAAGTTTTCGGAAGGCTGATGATGACAGCTTCTGTCAGAGTAATAAAATTTTGAAAGAGTTCAGTGGAGTCAGTGATGTGATTGGCACAAGCAGTTTCACAGGTCAGAAAAAAGAACGGGGTACATTCCAAGGTGGTAAACAGTTTATGAAAGCTGAGGAGGATATTGATAATTTATTTAGAAATGCCAGTACAGTTTCGCATGTAGATGATTTGAATTGTGAGAAAGATTTGTTGTCAGCAGCAGATATATTTTGTGGCGATATTGATGATCTTTTTACCACAGGATCAAAAAGCAATAATTTTCTAAAGACAGATGTTTTGCCACTGAAACAAAGGTCCCAACCTTTAAGTTCATCAAAAACAGAGGGAAAAAAATTGAATACTACAAAACAATCAAGTTTTACAAAAGCTGAAACAGTCAGTGTAGTTAGTGTGATGTCAGATCCAGATGATTTCATTAATACATCTATCAACGAAGGCCTACCTCCCTTTTCTAGAGGTATTAAGAAAACTGAATCATCAAACAGATCATGTGAGTGTGCATCAAAAAACTTGAGAATATCTCTCAAAAGTGATTATGTTATAAACGTAAAATTGAGAAGCTTACAGAACAATGTTGGTGGATTGAGCACTGTGGAACTCTGTGAGTATGTGCTGGGGTTTGTACCCGGACACTATGGCTCGAACCAGGGTACCAGTCAGCAGCGTCGGAGGGACAGGCGCATAAAAGTCAGAGGAATTTTACCAAATGGTGTTGCAGCCAAGTACTATGACATTCATGTTGGTAAGTTCTTGTAACATTAAAACCTGATATGTATAGGGTGCAAACCCTAATCTTATAGTTAGTCCTACACAAAAATGAAGAACTTGCCAATGTCTTGCATCAGACCATCTCATTGTTTTCCGGTTCAGATACCTGTAACTTTGCACCAGGTGGTGCTTCCTTTCAATTAAAACTGTCCCATAATTTCAATTTAGGAAGTAATATATATGTTGAAGACATTTTAAAAAAGATTCATTGGTTTCTAATCGTTTAAAACAAATGCTTATCCCAAAATAATGAGTAATTGATATAAATTTAAGAATTTGCTTATGATGAGCTTAACCATCTAAATCTCTTACTACTTAGATTACATGCTTGCAATTGACTATTGGTCAAGTTAGTTTAAATCTTGTTTTTATAAAACAAGATAAACAATTAATAAGTTTTAAAAATTATCATTAATATCATCGCCAAATGCGAATATTATTTCATTCTGGCGAAAGATTTCCCGATTTGGCGAATTTGCTTGGCGCATGTTTTTTTCATTCAACTTTACCATTTTTCCACCTGTCCGGACATTACAGACAGTTATATCTTTTGACACACTTAACAGTTAGTATCTCCGAAAACCCCAAATTAATCCGCTAATTGACCTTACGACACAGAGCAGTTAACCACGCCCACCGTAAATAGGGGAGGTCACTCTAATTTTCTCCGACATTCTGAGTGATATAGCGTCAATGCACAAACTATGATCCCTGTTTGACATTACCAATGATTTCGGATATTCTTATTTGAAATCGGAAATATTCTTACAAAATAAGTCCCTGCCTTTATTGCTTGATAATATGTACATAGCATGACAATTTGTAAAGAAGATGGTATATTTTGAGCGTTAGCAGTGACATTTATAACAGCTCTGTTATATATCTCTATGGCGTTGGGGGAGTGACTCACCCCAGCAGTGTGGGGTCCGATCGGCACCAAACACGATCCGTCCAAAGTCTGATCAGACTCGGATCCGAACGACATTGGTCCGTTCGGCACTGGTTCGACCGGACCTTCAAAATGACCGTATGTCATACTACTTCAAAACAGTTAATTTGCAGTATTTGCAGGTTACGAACAAAATTATCTCATTTTGATTCTTAAACGGTTTAGATTTTTATTTTACTAAATCAGCGTATATCCTGAATGGTTCAAAACGCAGACCTACCAATTCTGTCATGTTGAAAATGGTATAATAGTGTTGGTCATGTTGAGATTATGGTGTTAATCAATTGCTGATAGGAATAATCATTTTTTGTGTCAAATAAGTTAATAATCAAGACTTTCGAACATAATCTTTTGTATGCCACTCAATGGATGATTGTTGGTTTTGCTACTTGATTACGAACTAAGGGCCATTTTACCAAACGAAATAATTTCAATTGTTCAAAATTTAAAGAGTTTGCAGACGTCATTTAAATGAAGATGATGAATTAACACTTTTCTGATAGGGCAGACCATATAGTTGGAAAAGGATAACTTGCTCGTTAAGAGCAATTTCTCCTTTTCCCACAATATTTCCCTAGTTGTCTGTAACAAAGTAGTCACATGTAGATATTGTTTGGTAAAGGTTTAACAAACCTCGATTGTTAAAAAGGATTAAGGGTTTCGACGCTAATTAACACCAATCTAACACAATTGCACTGTATGGTCAAGTCACAAACCCTTTATTGTTTAGCCGATCGGCGGTCTTTCTAATCAACCACCGGCTACCAAGAGTGTGTTTTACAACATATTACAGCAACATAAGATTCTTTAAGGTGTTCGGGTAAAGTTGCAACAAGGAGCTATGGATTTGTTTTGTTTTTAATAGCTTTTAAATTTGGATACGATACATCGATCATTACAGGTAGGTGGATTGATGGGCTATAGTAAGCAAGTTAATTAATTGTTTAAGGTGCTCTTAGGGTCCATTTAAAAACAAAATCAATTAATTAAAATCCAATTTGAAGAATTTGTATATATCCAACTGGAAACCATGTCCTCTCACAACATTATCGATCAATATTGTATTTTTAGTTAACATTTGATTCATTATCGAATGCAACGAATAACATTCGTCATTATGTGTCAATTCCGTTTTTCAAAAACAACAATTTTTCATTTTCAAACAAAGATAAAAGACAAAAATAAAAATTCACTAACATGTGAAAGAAAAAAAGAAAGGAAATAATAGTTTATACTTCTATTTTTTACATCGTTTTATAAATTAACTATTAGCATATATTTACTAATTGCGTGTAGTTCTCAGTCATTTCACAATATATGTGACAGATTTTGGAAACGGGATAAACTCTTCTTCACCCACAAGTCTCTCCTTATACATAATTTCTCTATTATAAGTACTTAAACAATATCTTAAGCAGTATTGACGAAGAAAAATCACAGCACAATAGTGCTATGTGTTGACGGAGTCGCACAGCGTGTGGAGAAAATGGCGGATAGCAACCGAAGTGTTCGCTGATTGGTCAGTTCCAGCTGTCAATCAAAGTCTGTCGTAAGGTCAATTGTTATCCCCGTGTCAAACAATGCCTGAGGCGTGTATTAATCGGGTCTTTATTATGTGTAAACAACTCGACACACTTTATTGGTAGACTCGATGCGGTTGTTCCACGAAAACCGATTACTATTTACCGCATTCCGTCCAGTGTTTTATGATGCATGGTAGAATGCGAGAATTTAAAGAGGATTAATTTGTAAAGTATTTTGATATTGACAGTTCGCTTCCTTCGTTGATGCAACGGTACTATTCAAATTGCGATCCTCTATTATTAATCATTCAAATCATCATACCGGAGTCTTGACGAGAGTAAAAACAAATAGACCTATGTTTACTTTCCATTTAACTATCGGACATTTCTAAAATAAATAAAATAACAAAACTGAGAATTCAGAAATGTATAGTCTTCAATATGATATGATTTGATGTTATCTGAGATAAAAGATTCATTTTGATTTTGTCACTCAAAGCGTAGCCTTTAGTTATACCATCTTTGGTTAAATTTGTTCGGAAGGGGGAAGGGGAATGTCTTGGCTTTTCTTTTTTTTAACATAATATTTTTATTGGCATTACACATTACATATTTATGACATTACAATTTTAATAAAAATGGTGAAACATAACGAACAGAAATAATTAACTAAGAGGATTTAACACATATCTACATACAACATGAAGAGTGTTTAAAATAAAGAAATTTTAATTGGAGCCATTTGCTCAGAATTTGGCTCCTACTTCTTTAATTTGGCTCCTATTTTTGTCATTTGGCGAATGTGCTGGCGCAGACTTTTTTCCAGCCAGGGTGAGCCCTGATTATAAGTATTTATCTTAGTAATTTTCTTTTGATAAATGTATCTCATTATTCCTTTTTTTTATCTTGTACAGGAGACTGTATGGTGGCAATCAACGACCAGGACATCACCTGGGATAACTTTAAACATGTTTTACATGTGCTTCTTCACCAGAGACAGGTCAGTATAGAGATTTACATACATTTATATACATTTACATACATTTACATACATTAATTAACTCAGCACTCACACTAATAACATAAAGTCAGGCATTTGTTCCTACAGATTTCAACATAAAAGACAATTGTATTTGAACTTGTTTTGACGAATGAAAATTTGCTTTGATGAAGAATCAAGACCCTTTATTCACATTAAGTGTGAACAGTTACTTATCAAGTCAATCAACATTGATGGTGATATTTTTAAAGCTGAAAAGATATACACCTCTATCCCATTCACTCATACTTTGAAGGATGTCCAAATTTGAAGCATATATAGATGACATCTATAACATATTGAAAATGTAATCATAGTGTAGGGAGGCAACCACTGTGATATATAATCAGAGGTTTAGGATACCAGGATTATTTGCATGCATTATTTAAAAACCAACCTGGCAATACCTTGACTGTAACAGGTTATTGTTGCATTTTGATATCGTTTATTCTTCATTTTTGCCACACTAAATGACCTAGCTATCAATGTGCCTTGAAATTCCATTTGGTGATGCACTTATTTTTCTTCTCATTTTAAAGAGACATTGTCTCAATGATTAGATAAACTACATCAAACTAAATGTTCATCTTTGAATCAGAATGTATTAGGAGTCATTCTTGGAAAGATTATTTATGATTTGCTCCAGTTGACTTTTTCTGTTGGCTAATTGATGTTAGCTACATGCATGGTATTTTTTAAAAACCAAGCAAAAACCCTGTTTCCTAGCCATGAAAAGATTCTGCTCCATGTTTCTTGATTTTTTTTCTCAGAAAGAAACCCATGAAAACATCTTAACACATTAACTTTTTTTTCAATATATGTAAATTAAGATATCATCTGCTGCAAATGTGCTGTAATTTATTTCTGAGAGGTCAAGGGTTAAGGAAAATGTCTTATATGTTGTTCCAGGCCAAACTGTTGTTCAAAAGAAGCTCCAAACAAAAGGAAGTTTCGTCAGTTGTCATGAAGAAACAGTCAGCCTCCAACAGATTGGTCCAGTTGGTATCTGGCGCAAACGGATCTACCTCAAATGTGGAAGAGTTGCTTACTGGAGAATGGGAACCATTTTATGGGGCCATGTATCTATCACTGGAGGGCGTTAACTCAGACAATATGCAGGCAAAGGTAAATTGACGTCTGGATAGCATTTTACTGAAAAACTATTGGAAAATATTTGCATCATTCAAAACCGATACGCTTTGAAATTATTTAAAACAAAAGCACACTATTGTATTGTTGCACGCCATTGGAGGCATGTCAGAGAGACGATTCTTATGACGTTATACATTACAATATTTCTTAATACAAGTTAAGAGGGAATGTTTTTTAGACTTACGCAAATTTATATAGCATAATATGTTAAGTAAAGCACCACCCTGGTGTTTTTATTCAAGAGAAGTCTGAGTAATTAAGGCATTTTAAAAACATTTATGAAACTGAAATGACTATGTGCAGCTTTATCAGTGCAACATATTAGTGATCAACATCTTTATTTGTCATATATAATAATAATATATCTTGTGAGCTCTTTAGGGAATTAAATTCTTTCATTTAGTGGTTTATGTCCTTGTTTCCAAGATATGGCTTTTTGAAGACAACTTGATTGAGCTTGTTCAAATCAGTTTGCATGGTTTTGATAAAAATTCTTACTACAGGCAGCTCTAATTAGACCATACTAGAAATGAACTTAAATGAAGTATTAGACCAGATGCCCAGATAAAGCTGGGTGATGATTTGTTCAGATTAAAGTTTTGCTACATACATAAGTTTAAAGCAGGAAGTGATACATTTTCCTGTTTTGATGGTAGACATTTGAATGATTCTGTCAGTCGTAGGTTTGGACAAAGCTTAGTTAAACATTTTAAAAGCTAGTGGAAGAAACTCTCCCTTTGCCTTGGTTTTTGTCTTAGCATGTTTTGCCTTTTATTTTGTAAATCCAGTCAATATCTGTCCACATAGTCAATCCCTCAAGAATAAAAGTACAAACAGAAATGTGATACAGGAAATTATTTGGTTAAAGAAATAATTCATGAATGTCATTTCTGCTTTAAAATATGTTATTTCTCATATTCTGTTTATTTTTTTTTTATATACCAACCTGCTTTCGTTTTTGTGTCAAGCTTTATAATTTGATTACAAAAAAGAAATATTTTTGTATTGCTTGTACTTTTGCAGGATGACATAGTGTATCAATTTCCTCGAGTAGACAACAAGGTCATTGACAGTCGGGGAATGTTTATCACACTGGCAGGAACACTGAAAGATGCAACTCAATCTGATGTCCAAAGGTAGTAAAAACATGGAAAAATACTTATTTGACACAGCCCTGTTTAGAGATATAAAGAAAGAAGTTACTTTTTAATGAAAGAAAGTTGCCTCTTTGACATTTTCTGTCAGATACATATGTTCTTTTCTTCTATTAATGTACAGGGCTCAATATTGAGAAATGAAGGACACATTACCTGGTTAATCTAGGAAACCAGGCTAGGAAATTGCATCATGCCAAAGGACACTTAATTGTTGCATGATTAGATTCTATCTTGAAACAAACCATGGTTGTTGTATCTCAAGCCCAAGACACTAACCACTGCACTACTGGGAATTCTTTTTGAAATTCAAAATCAACTGCTTCAGAAGGTATAAGAAGCATTCTTCCTTTTGTCACACTATTTCCTTCCCAACATTACGAACAGAAATGTGACTCTTTGTGATTATTGTTTGTTGCTGCTTTCATGAGTTGTTTGTCTTTCTGTTTACAGTACTACACTGATGGTTGATGGCAATCCTGTTCATATAGTCTACCACAGTGAAGGACAGAACCTGTTTGTAGTATCAGCCCCAGAGAATAGGTAAATATAGATATGAAGGGGAAAAGAAGTGATATATCTCTTGATATGAGTTATCATAAAGGGACCATGTTCGATTGGTGCAAAAATTTGGCTAGCTTAAAATGCAAAAGCGTAAATAAGTTCTCAAAACATAGAAGTTCTAAAAGCTAAAAGTGTTAATTTCTTTGAGTTAAGTCTTTGTAACTTTTGATGGTATCATGATAATGTTTTATCTTGGTGAATTGTATTTTGGAAAATTATAACATGTTATTCAAGTTTTAGAGAAATTTGAAAAGGTTAGCACTGTTTCTTATTCTTGAAGTTCTAAAAGACCAGCTTTATGTCACATTTAAGCAGTCAATTCAATAAAAACATTTCCTAATCAAGCAATTCTTATGAAACTTTTCAATTACAATTCTTCAATTCATGTAAAATTACACAAAATAGGAAATACTGAACAACTTTGTACTAAATAATGCTTTTGTGGACATCTGTTAAAATTGTCTTATGGAGTTGTCTGAATAAGGGGACCATAATGATGTCACATGATTTGTATCTTACTTTTATATGACTTTCTTATGAACCAGCTTAACTTAAATTATTTAACCCTTTACCAAACGCCAAATTTTCCACTGTTCCAAATTGAAAGAGTTTTCAAATTACGTTTCAAACAGTGATGAAATTTAATCTTCTGATAGGGAAATTATGAGCAATTTCTCGTTTTCCCACAATGTTTTCTAAAGTATTCTGCAACAAATTCTTCAAATGTCACTATTGTTTGGTAAGGGGTTAAACAACTTTTTTCCAGGTTTTCGCTAAGTCACCTGACAGCATTAGTTGAGGACCTTGTAAGAGTGTTGGAAGTGACCCAGCGGTCAGTCCGCGAGGCGTTTACATCCAGGATCAACCATCAACAGCTGGACTGTTTCTTTGCCCTCCTTCATCAAAACCATGTCTCCACCTCCAGCAGTAGTTGCCAAGGCTGGGGTGATTCTCACAGTCTCAGCCAGTCAGTCAACATCTTACCTCTTCCAAATGATATCAAGGTAACCTTAGGATAGTTTAGCCTTTATAATGCTAGAACCAACTTCATACTTATCCAAACAGGCTAGATACAGGCCAGCCGCCAAGTAAATTGGAGGCTTGCCAGTGGTCTTACCTGTTTGCTACTCTTGAGAATCTTTCCTTAACAAAATTAAACAGATAATTTAAGGTTTAGAAAATAGACGACACACAAATGTAGTTTTAGAAAATAACCGAGCATTCTTAGGGTTATGGTTTTTTTTTTCACCCTTTGCCAAAGGATCCTTGGGTTATTAGTATCTGCAGGCTACTTATGTCATGAATTTAGAAATACCTGAAAATTGATTTCAAAACGCCTTTTGGTGAAGTATTCTAATGGGTTATTTATGTTTTAAACACTGAGAATGCAGGGTAATTTTCTAAAAATAGACTTTTGTGTTGTTTGCTTTCCAAAACCTTAAATATCTGCTTAATTTTGTTAAGGAAAGATACCCAAGGTAGCAAACAGGTTAGATCACAGGCCTCCTCCCAATTTACTTGCCGGCTGGCCTTGATCTAACCCGTTTGCATTAGCATGAAATCACTTCCAGCACTGTCAGGGTTAATTGTTAAAAAAACTTTTTGTGAAAAGCTTATGAAACATAAATCATTGTTTCAAAAAGAAAAAGATGTGTAGAGGGATAGAGCATGGTTTATTGCCTATCAACATTCTCCGTCTGTTGCCCTCTATGCATGAATAATTATAACGCGGTATATTCAATACTTGACAGTCTTCTGAACACAGTCAAAAACCAATAAAGCATTACTCATTCCATATCAATAGGGAAGCTTACTAGCAATTATAAGATAATGCACAAGGCTAAACCATGTGGTCGAACATTGCAGGTGGCTCAGAGGATATTTGAAGATATGCAGCATATTGCGTAATTCATGCTAATCAGGCGGGTTAACAGACGGGGAATTTCGGTTGACAATACCTATATCCTTCTCCCTTTTATTGCAGATATGTTTTGACAGGGTGCTCTCGGACTTTGATGCTGCAGATTTTGGAGATATGGTATGTTCTAACAGTGAAATTAGTTTAGTGTTTGCTGTGTGTATCATTCTGACCTTATAAGTCCTTTATTTAAACTCTTTCTATTGACTTCCAGAAATATACAATGTTTTTCATGGAATTAAATACATTAAAAGCCACAAAGTAGGAGAAATGCTGAAAATATATACTTTTCTTCTTGAGGAACTATTGAAGTAACAATGACACTTGCATTTTTTTATTATTTTTTTCCCCTGCTCTCGAATATCTGCTACTGAATAAGTGAAGAACAAATGTTTCTGTTTGAAATGATAAATAAATTAAGGATATCTTTTTGTTCAGCCGAAGAAAACAGTGCAAATCAAATTCAATTAATGTTGATGTGCACTTCAATTATAATGTCTCAAATAAGTATCAAAGGGATTTTTAAAACTGATAATGATACATCATTGAAAAATGTCTTTGTATCTTAATTACTAGTACACATTTCCATTGAACACATGTTTAACCCTTTACCAAACAATAACGACATTTAACCATTTTGTTGCAGATGACTCTGGAAAACATTGTGGGAAAAGGAGAAATTGCTCCTAATGTTGACCACATCTCAAATTATCTTGAATTGTGTCCTATACATTTTTATTGTAAGCTGGTGGCCTTATTATTGAAATGAAATAATATTGTATCAGCATCCCTACCATTGCAAAACATCTTCAACAAGTAATGACTTATTTGAAATGTATAAGAAATCTTGAAATATGTTTCTGTCTATTTTACAGGGGGACAGTTACTATGGTTGTAGGAGAAGTTACTCTATACTTGGCAGCTGTTTATTCTATAAGGTAAAGTAAAAATTTGATACCTTTTTAGCTCACCTGGCCAAGGTTAGCTTTTGGGAGCGTCCTATGTCCGTTGTGTGTCGTCCGTTGTCTGTCCTCCCTCGTCCGAGCGTCAACTTTTCACTAAAACATCTTCTTCTCAGAAACTACTGGTTAGAATTCAATATAATTTTAGTGTTCCTTAGGTGACATTCTTTCAATTTTGTGAAATTTATATTGTTCATTCAATGAATATTTGAAAAATCTTCTTCTCCAAAACTACTGGTCAGATTTCAATATTTTACAGGAATCATCCTCATGTGATCATCTTCCAGATTTGTTCAAACTGTGTCAATATCTCAAAAAACATGGCTGCCAGGGGGTGTGGCGCGTTTCATTCAATGAATATTTAAAAAATCTTCTTCTCCAAAACTACTTGTCAAATTTCAATAATATTTTACAGAAATGATCCTCAGGTGGTAATCTTTCAGATTTGTTCAAATTGTGTTGATATCTCAAAAAATATGGACGCCAGGGGGGCGTGGAGCGTTTTGTTCAATGAATATTTAAAAAACCTTGTACTCCAAAACTGCTGGTCAGAATTCAAACATATTTTACAGAAATGATACTCAGGTAGTCATCTTTCAGTCTGGTTCAAATCATGTTAATTCGTCAAAAAACATGGCCGCCAGAGGTGTGGCCTGTTTTATCCAATGAAAATTTGATAAATCTTCTACTCCAAAACTACTGGTCAGAATTCATTCATATAACAGATATGATCCTTAGGTTGTCCTTTTTCAAAATTGTTCAAATTGTGTCGATATCTCAAAAACATGGACACCAGAGGCGTGGCCTGTTTCATCTAAAGAAAAATCTTCTCAAAAACAAATGGTCCTCAATAATATTTTAAAGAAATGATTTTCAGGTGGTCCTTTTACAGATTTGTTCTTATCGTGTCAATATCTTAAACACATGGCCACCAGAGGTGTGGCCTGTTTCATCCAAAACATTTTTTAAAAAATCTTCTTCTCCAAAACTACCCATTAGAATTCAATCATATCTTAAAGAAATGATCCTCAGCTCTGTCTGATTTGTATAAATTGTGTCCATATCTAAAAAACATGGCTTCCAGAGGCATGGCCTGTTATATCCAATGAAAATTTAAAAAAAACTTACACTCTAAAATTGCTGCATAGAATTCATTCATATAATACAGATATGATTCTTAGGTTGTCCTTATTAAGGTTTGTTAAAATCCTGTCGATTTCTAAAAAAACATAGCCGTCAGGGGTGTGGTCCGTTTCATGCAAAGGAAATTAAAAAAAAGCTTCTGCTCAAAAACTGGTGAATAGAATTGATTCATGATACACAGATATGATCATAAGGTGGTCCTATAGAATTGATTCATGATACACAGATATGATCATTAAGTGGTCCTATAGAATTGATTCATGATACACAGATATGATCATTAATTGGTCCTATAGAATTGATTCATGATACACAGATATGATCATTAGGTGGTCCTATAGAATTGATTCATGATACACAGATATGATCATTAGATGGTCCTATAGAATTGATTCATGATACACAGATATGATCATTAGGTGGTCCTATAGAATTGATTCATGATACACAGATATGATCATTAGGTGGTCCTATAGAATTGATTCATGATACACAGATATGATCATTAGGTGGTCCTATATAATTGATTCATGATACACAGATATGATCATTAGGTGGTCCTATAGAATTGATTCATGATACACAGATATGATCATTAATTGGTCCTATAGAATTGATTCATGATACACAGATATGATCATTAGGTGGTCCTCTTTCATGTTTGTTTAAATTATTTTGATTTAAAAAAAAAATGGCGGCCAGGGGCGAGGCCTAATTCATCCAAATAATTTCTTTTTTAAATCTTCTCCAAACCTGCTGGGCAGTATTCAGTATTAATAGCTTACCTGGCAAATGATCCTCGTGTGACATTTTTTCAATTTTGTAAAATTTATAATTTATAGATAACTTAAGAAACATGGTTGCAATGAGACAAGGTCCGTTTAATGTAACAACAATTTCAAAAATCTTCTTCTCAGAAAACACAAGTCCGATTTCTTTAATATTTTATAGAAATGATCTTTAGGTGACATTCTCTCAGATTTGTAAAAATCATTATGTTAACTTTAAAAACATGGCTGCCAGGGTGCATGGCTCATACTAACGGTCAGATTTGAAAAGAATGTTATAGAAATGATCCCCAGGTGACATTCTTACAATTTTGTAAAATTTATATTGTTTAATTGAAAAACATGACCGACAGGTGCGTGGCCTCTTTCATTCAATGAAAATTTTAAAAAAATTCTTCTTGAAAACCTGTGGTCAGAATTCAATAATAATTTACAGAAATGATCCGTAGGAGGTCCTCTTTCAAGTTTATTCAAATGGCATAGATATCTTCAGAAACATGGCCGCTAGGGGCACAGCCTGTTTTATGTAACAACAATTTCAAAAATCTTCTTCTCAGAAATCACAAGGCAGATTTTTTCAATATTTTATAGAAACGATTCTCATGGATGCCAGGGGGCGTGGTCTGTGTTATACAAATTAAGTTTAAAAACTTTTATTTGTTTTCACTATATGCAAGTATGGTAGAATTTTTAACAAAATACATAAATATCAATTTGGATGTCCAAATATGCCAAAATGATAACCACAAAATGGCAACAATAGAGCATACTGGACCAAAGTGCAGGCTGATCGTACATACAATCTGTAAAAGTAAAATATTCAGTTTACACATTGCAAGAATTATATACCATTTTAATATCCAACTTCAAGCATACAGTGTCCAACTTGTAAAATGGGGGGAAAAAAGGTCAATGCATAGAAGCACAAGAGACTCTGTGTAAAATGTAAAAGCAATGTTTCTAACTATTCTTCAAATAGGTGGTAATCTCAGGTGAGCGGTTCTAGGGCCATTATGGCCCTCTTGTCTTAAATTGTGAATCACATTTCCAATATCATTGAATTATTTGCTAACAGGTCACATGATGTCAACACGTTTACATCAAATTGAGAAACTGTTTATACGGAGAAACCTTCTTCTTTTGTTATAATGGCTTTTAACTGCAGCTGCCAAAATGCATCACACAAATCTTTTATTGTGAACACTAAAACTAAAAGGAGAGGAACTTTATAAGCTTTTAGGTTCCATTCCAATCCCTTTCACTAAATTGTTTATAATTTATATAATGGTGTTAATTTAATGAAATAAATATGTTTAAACTAAAACAAAATTATTTCTAAGATCTTTAAACGAAAGCAATTTAACCTTCCTTTGCAGAACTACCTCGTTTCTAACCACCTGCCTAAAGACGATCTGATTGACTTTACAAGCTACCTGCGCTACCACTCTCTATTTGCGGTGACTTCTGATTTCTCAATCGGTCAACTTGTCAGCTGGAAGGAGGTGCACCCCACCCGCCACTGTCAAAATGTTCCTGAAGAGCAGCCTTTTGGGTACACAGAACCTCTCATTGCCAGGTGGTTCTGGCTAATTGTGGGATATGTAAGTTATTCATAATTCAATTAAGGGATTTCTTTCTTTTTTCTTTTTAACAAGGTTTAACAAGCAATTTTTCTCTGGTCACATTAATCCCTAGCCAGTATAATTAGTACATTTTTTCTTATGTTTTCGTACATCTTTTGCCTGAGAGACATTTGCGGAGTATAATCTCTAATGAACATCCATTGCAGTTTGACTGTTTTGTGCTTCATTGTTTTCTGAAAAAGTTCAATATTGTTTGGGTGTATTCAGTTTTTTTCAAGGAAAAATCTGAACTATCAAGTCTTGGTCAGATTTTTTTCCCTGTTTAATTTGCTGAAATATGACACTAGAAAAAAACTTTCTTTGGATATGATTGTCATTTGTTTGAGTCCTGAGAGAAGTGGTGTCCCTGTCAGGATTTTCTATGTGGCGGGACTTGTGGTAATGTATCCAGGAAGTAAAGTAAAGAGTGATTGAAAAAGGACTTGCTTCTTAATCAATCAAAATGGATAATTTTGAATTAATCAACCAACTGCCAATCAAAGTAGTTTCTTTTATCAAGTTTTGTTTTGTTATTTCAGAAAAACATGATCATGTGTGTTATGCTGGAGAAAGGCGGATGTACCTTGATGTAAGTACATATTGATGGTTATTCATTTCATAGATAAAAGACAATTTTTGCATATTGATTTTGAGACTAGTTATTGAGTGGAAAAAAGGAGAAATTACTGATACCGGGCAAAGTCCTATGTTGTGATGAATTTGCCTCATATCTTATTGCGCTTTTTAGTTGTTCTGAAAAGAATGATTTAGATATTGCTTTTGAAATATTGTTTCTTGATTTCCATCATTTGACAATGCAAGCAATACGCTTGCAACCAGTATGTAAAGCATCTAGATGTCATGACTTTAAGATTCTATCTTTATAGGCTTTGATTGCTGTTTGCAATTAAGATATGATTAAACACTGTGTAAGTTTTTATATTGATTTAAAATTGTTAAAAATATCAGAAATCAGGTATTATATGATAGTATATGTCATTAAACAGGCATTAAATGGTTGTCACAGACTTAACATATGTCACATTGCCATGTTGTTGTGTTTCAGTGATGACAGAGTTTCCTCCCCAGATCCTTTTCTCATAGACCAGGCCAGAGCTGTCCTAATGCAGCTGGACTCACAGAACTTGCCAAAGCTTTGCCAAAACAGGTACCTATTCATGGATGATACATTTCTTCAAATATGCTCATCAAAATTAACGTAGGGCTAAACCAAATAACTTAAAAGGACTGTGTGACAGATTGTTTTTGCGTGTCATAAACATTAACAATTTATTTGTCAAAAAGGCTGAAATCCTGTTATTTTATGACAAAATTGTAAATCAAGCATTTACCCCTTTGAGAACTTAAATTAAACAGTTGGTTAAACAAATACTTACAGAAAATACTACTGATGCGCATTTCAAAAACAATTCACATGGATGACATCTTCGTCAAAAGCACATGATTGCCATGTCACACTTTCTTGGAGGTGTCTCTGAAAGACAACTGAAATAAAGTGTTTTTTTTGTAATATTGCTGTTTTCAATAATGAAATTAGAAAGGAAAATCCTTCAAACTTACATAAGATGTCTATTTAGACTTTTAATTAGATTTTTTTCCAGATCTGTTTTTCATTTTGATGTAAGCCTATTCTCTCCTTATATGAATTTGCGTATGGTTAAAATTGAAAGAAAACAAACAATGGTATGCACAAATATGTTTTCTCTATTGTATTGGAATTGGAATAATATTGACTAAATGTTCTTTAAGAGAAATTTATCCTTTTGTCACAAAGGTTTCTGAGGTTGTCGTCAGCAGAAGTGGTAGAGTGAGGAACATATTTTAACCCTTAAGTGCTGGATCCGACTTCATGCTTATGCAAATTGGTTGGATGCAGGCCAGCCACCAAACCATTTGTGGCTGGCCTGTGGTCTAACCTGCTACTCTGAGTATCTTTCTTTATCAAAATTAAGCAGATATTTAAGGGTTTGAAAAGCAGACAGCTCAAACATATTTTTTTTAGAAAATTGCCCAGCATTATAAGAATAAATGAGTAATGGATTCAAAAGAGAACACTAACCCATGTCTTTTACAGTATTACCTCCCCAATTGGTCCCTTACTCAGTCGACCGGACATCACACACCAGAAACAACAGCATGTTGACCTACTCTCCAAAACACTCAAAAAACTACCTCATAGGGACAGTGGTCAATCAAGTCTGTTTGGGAGTGTGAATGAGAATCATGGCTCTCTGCGACGGGTCTTTCAGAGGCGGAAAGATTCAATAGGATCTGACAACTCAAGTGAAAGCAGTGGAGATTCTGTCTTTAAGGTATTTTGTCCTGATTATTCAATGTCTGCATTGATTACTGGAAAGTTAATAACTGTTGAGAATATCGGGAAATTTCAAATTTTAAAGTTATGATTAAAGTAATTGTGTTAATTTTTCCCTCAACAAACATTATGGGTAGTTTATGTATCTACTCCAGACAACATTAATTGTTCAATATTTGAGGAGTTTCTATTTCTACAGCAATGTTTTTTTTTCGAAAGGGACTACATTGAATCTTTATTATGATGTTTGATATTGAAAATTTTTCAATTTGGATTAATGAAAGTATTGCCTGAGAGTATGGCTCTATAGACAACATTTTCTTTCCCCTCAACATATTCAATAGATTTTAAGCACACTTTTGCAGGCACACTTTTAAATCAAGAATGATTGCTTTTTATCTCTAAAAAACTTTTAATCATATTTAAAATCTTTCCTCGTTATTGACACTTATATGAATTCTCAATAAAGATAGTGAAAGAAAAAAATGCAATTCCAACAATTTGATTAAACACAAACTATTGTTTTGCAGTTTGCCAAAGGAGGTCGAATGTTTCCGGAACACACTGATATATTACACAATATCAACGAACATAGAGATGATCTTCGAAACACATGCTCAAAGTAAGTTCTGATTGATATACTCCTGAAATGTCGCTGTTACTTTCTCATAAAATTCCTGTCTTGATATAGCAGAGGGAATCAATGTTTAAAAGGAGAGTTATCATTAATCGTAGCTTTGGTTAAAGATGATAGAAGACTTAATAAAGTTAGGATTAGATTATGTTTCATCTGAGTTAAAAGTATTTTCTCAACAGGATATTGAGGATAGCCCACAATGAAAGCTTTTGCAGACAGCAATTATATGATAAAGAATGTTTTTCAATTGGTTATTGTGACAAAAGGAGAAATTGCTCATTGTGAGTATTTGTTCTTATTAGGGTTTGTGTGTGTCGAAACAATTAAATGTGCTGTCAAGGGTAAGCTTAATTTAGATAAATGAAGAATGAAAGGATCTGTTTAGTGTTTTACTTAAAAACTTGGGGAAAATATTTTCATTAGTCAAAATCGATATACATGAATAGTAATAGGAAAACCATATTGTCACATGACATGTCATTGGAAGTGCCTCTTAGAGGTGATTTTAATGATGTGTTACTTTGCAGAATTGACTATTTCAATGTTGAAATAACAAAGAGTGTTGTTTTCAACTTTCGCACATTTTTAGTGGAAGATGTTTAATAAAATGAAACCCAGAATCAAAGCCGTTTTATAATAAAACCTCCATGAACACTGTTTTGAGTTATAGTAATCATGAACTTTTATGTTGCTGGCTGCAATTGAGTGGTAAATGAGTTTTTACCCAAAGGCAATTTAACTTATTTTTCATATTTTTTTCAGACTGACAGTTGGTGCAGAAAACTGTTTATTTCACTTCCAGTATTACGACAACTTAGAGGGGATTTGTATCGCCTCCGAAGCTGACAAAGACTCAACATCACCACTTAACCTGGAGGTGTATACAAACTTCAAAAAAGTGTGCGAGACTATCAAGAAGACATTTGACAATGCTCGAAAAGTTAAAGTAGGTTTCAAATGGATGTTTGTTAACTCTCTACTAAAAAATAACTTTTTATCATTTGAAATGCAGGGTCTTCCCCAGGCTTGTATGTGCTGTGGGGGCCCAGCGCCTCAATATTAAAAGGAGCACTGCCCGAGCACCTTAAATGATTCCACTACGCTTGGAATTTGTCTATGGCTCTTTGAATTTGTCCTGCAGGCAATGTGGTTGCTTCTGAAACTGTTTGATTCAATTTATTTAGTTTAATGACAGTAGTTTTTGCCAGTTGATTTAAAAATGTACCCAGAAACTCCCCATTTTGTGATGATTATGTAAAAAGAAATTAACAGAGGAAGAAGGTACCCGCTATTAGGCCGAATATAGCATTAAGCACTCAGCCGTCTGAAAAAAATGCTTGGGGAGACCCGGAAATAGAAAGACTTTGCAGGCAGTTATGCGACAACTATTTGTTGTATTAGCGCAAGTATGTAGTGCGTTTAAATTTGTTTGCAGTCTTAAACTGCATGTAAAAAGGTTGCTGGCTAAACCTTTAGATTGTTAATAACATTAGGTCCTTCACCATTTACCATTGTTCAGGAAAAATAGAACAGTATTTGTTCATAACTTCAGGTTCTCCTTCATTGTCAATTAGTTTTATACAGGTAATAAAACAAACTATGTTGATTTGATGTTTTACTGTTATATTTTTAAGAAATACTTTATTTCTTTCAATCTTCAGGAGCAGTTAAAAGATGCAAAAACTCATATGACAGGTTTAAATGACGACTTCACATATGTGAGGGAAGAAGGGGCTATGTTTACATGTGAATCTCCCATTCAGGACAAGAAGCAAATTCCCCTTTGTTACTGGGTAGTAGGGTAAGTTAACTCTTGATTGTTAATTGGTGGCTGGCCTGTGATCTAACCTGTTTGCTTCTCTGAGTATATTTTCTCATCAAAATTAAGCAGATATTTAATGTTTTTGAAAGCAGACAACACAAAAATCTGCTTTTAGAAAATTAGCAAGCATTCTAAGGGTTAAAATGAAATTAGAGTTGCCTTTGCAAAATGTATGGTCTTGACAGTGCAAAAATGTTCAATTTGGATTTTCTAAACATGTACCTTAAATGGCATGTGTCGCTGTTATACCTCACTTTGATTCATCTGCTGCAGAACTAAGAAACTCCTGTCACAAAAGGGAAGATTGCTGGTCATAAGCAATTTCAACTGTTGTGATGATTTCTTCTTGACCCTTTCCCAAACAACAAGTTTTCAACTGTCCCAAATTGAAAGGGTTTGCAGACGACATTTCAAAATGAGTTTGCAGACGACATTTCAAAATGTGATAAACTTTAAAATTGTTCTTCAGATAGAGCAGAAAACACTGTGGGAAGAGGAGAAATTGCTCTTTACGATAAATTTCTCCTTTTCCCACAATGTTTTCAAGAGTCGTCTGCAACAAAGAGGTTAAATGCCGTCATTGTTTGGTAAATGGTTAATATTAATATTACACAAGTATCCTGTATTTAAATAGGTATTTTTTCTATTACAGGCGCTGTTTATCAAGGTCACTAAGAAGGGATGTGTTTGTCTGTTTCCATGAATCTGTTCCACAGACGGTAATAGAGTTGGCGTTCAAGATGGTGCTAGGTTATCTGCCTGTATGATATCACATTTGACAGTTAAACTCTGCATTTAGATATTTAAAGGTGTTTGTTCACATAAGAGAAATTTCGAAAGTCAAATAAAATGTTAAAGCAATACATATTTTTTTTTATTGTTGTTTGATATACACTTAAAAGTAGCTATTGAAGTAGCAATGAATTCAGGAAGCGACAAATTATCTCAGAATGTACAGTTTATATGCAGTAGGTCTCAAAAGCAATACCCCACTTTTGGATAAAAATGCATGTTTTAAAGGTATAAAAACAATCCAATTTTGCTACCAAGGAATATTCTTCAATGTGTACCATATAACAGTACAGCTGTTGTACATCTTTAAAGAAATAATGTTTAACCTTCCAAATGTCGTCACATCTGTGAACTAGCACATTTAACCCATTACCAAATAATGACATTTGACCAGTTGTAAATTTTTTACTATCCCAAATTGGACGAGTTTGCTGACAACATTTCAAAACATAATGAAATTGAAATAATCTTCTAATAGGGTAGTAAACATTGTGGGAAAAGGAGAAATTGCTCTTAAGAGCAATTTCTTCTTTTCCCACAATGCTTTCCAGAGTTGTCTGCAGCAAACTGGTCAAGTGTTATTATTGTTTGGTAATGGGCTAACTACCAGTGTGAATGATCACAGCCATTTGATTCTATGGAGTTCATCAATGAAGATAGAGGCATATCAGTGTCTGTGCAAGGCAGTATTCCATGTTCTAATATTCTATGCCACAATTTATAAATTCTGGGTGTTCATTTAATTCTTTTATGAGATGATTTTAATGAATACTTTAATACTCACAATTTATGATTTAGATTTACTAAGATGAATAATACATTGTATGCCCTTTATCTGGAGCAGAGGAGGTCATTTGAGTTTGCATTTATAGAGAAACTAAGTCTGATCAGTGATGGGTTTCACATGCATAAAATTCTACAGAGATTTAAGGAGTTTGCATTTATAGAGAAACTAAGTCCAATCAGTGATGGGTTTTACTTGCATAAGATTCTACAGAGATCTAAGGAGTTTGCATTTAAAGAGAAACTAAGTCCGATCAGTGATGAATTTTGCATGCATATGGTCATACACAGATCATTCAAGTTTGTGTTACCTGTATGATTCTACAAATCATTTGAATCAGCATTCAGTTTTGGTTCAATCAGTTACTATTTTCACATTCATATGATTCTTCAGAGACTTTACATGTTTGTTTTTTATAGAGATTAAATGGATTTGCATGTACAAAGAAACCGAGTCCAATCAGTGACAGAATTCATATGCATTTGGTTGTCGAGAGATCTTTCAGGTTTACATTAATTAATTAAATTCGTTTAACCCTTTACCAATTAATAACGACATTTGACCAGTTTGTTGAAGACGACTTGGGAAGATATTGTGGGAAAAGGAGAAGTTGCTCTTAACGAGCAATTTCACCTTTTCCAACATTGTTTTCTACCCTATCAGAAGATTGTTTTCCAATTTCAGCACGTTTTGAAATGTCGTCTGAAAACTCTTTCAGTTTGGGATAGTCGAAAATTTGGTGTTTGGTAAAGGGTTAAGCCATGTCAATGTTCACTTTCATATGTGGTTCTTAACAGAAACTAGATTCAATTCAACACACTTTGCCTTTAAACCGTCATTCAGACAATAAATCTACAGGGTTGTGTGGTTTTGTCTTATTGACAGTAAACACAAAATACCAAAGCTATTGAGGTAGTTGCCTTAAAATACTCAAAGACCACTATTGGAAATAGCTGTTAGTGTCTTCCCTATATGATAACAGATTTGTAAGCTTAACCAATGGCATCTTCGGATTTTGCTGCAGAAGTACTCACAAATAAATGGCCATTCATTCAACTATGGAATTTGTGACCCATCCAAATTGAAGCCATAGGCTGTCAACACAAAATTGCATCTAACAAAACCAACACAAACATTCCAATACAACAATGGAAAGAAATCATGTGACAAAATGATAATGAACAGTTTATCCTTTTTTTACAATGTTTTCTAAAGTTTTCTGCAGCAAATAAAGCAAAATGAGGTGCAGGGTCAGTCTGATAAAAAGGAACTTTTATCTTATCAATTTCAAGTGAAGGTTTTCTAAAAATGAGCAATTATTTCTTTAGTCTCAATGTTTTCAAAGGTCTGCTCCTAATTTGTGTAGAGTGTGCCAAGATAGATTGTTTATTTATTGGTCTTTTTTTATATATATATTTTGGATTTTCTTTGGTCTTATTTCGTCATTGCTTGCAGAACAGGGATATTATCCAGCCAGTTGTATTTCATCTTTTGATCTATTATATTTGTTAAGACAGTGTAATAAACATAAAATTGTATTTGTTGAAACAGTGTAATAAACATAAAGAGATTGTTATCATTAATTATATTTGTTGAATAAAATATGATTTGGAAAGAACAGCTTTTTTCTTGTTTGGTTTTCATCTAACCATCTCTGTGTTATCTCAACTTGCGACAGTCGCACAGTGGTAGAGCGTCAAACTACTGTACAGAGGGTCCCGGGTTTCTTATCCCCATAAGGTCAGGTGAAAATTGCTGGGACTTACCCTCAAACCTGCGCAATTGCTGGTGTTTTGTCTAGGAAGCAGTCATCGAGAGTGACTCGATCGGCTTTACTAAGCCTCCTTCATAATCGATGTAAAACAAATCAAACAAACTGGTTATTTACCCTGCTGCCAAGCCTTATTAGCTCTATGTTTGGTGCATTGAACTGAGCATAAAGGGGTTTCTAATCGGAGACCCAACTAGGCTTCCAAATCTTTTCGGATGTTAAATACGGTAAATGGGTCATTGTTCATTTGTATGTTGACTGAAAAGTTATGTTCATGTTTGAAAGCAGTCAGTTGCTTAGAATTAATTTTGTGCAGACTTGGAGGAGATATGAAGCATAAAGATAGGAGCATTGACCATCGCAATATAACTAACATACTGTTGACAGATCCATAAACCCCAAGCCCTAACATACTGTTGAAAGACCCATACAACCCAAGCCCTAACATACTGTTGAAAGACCCATACAACCCAAGCCCTAACATACTGTTAAAAGACCCATACAACCCAAGCCCTAACATACTGTTGAAAGACCCATACACCCCAAGTCCTAACATACTGTTGAAAGACCCATACACCCCAAGCCCTAACATACTGTTGAAAGACCCATACAACCCAAGTCCTAACATACTGTTGAAAGACCCATACAACCAAAGCCCTAACATACTGTTGAAAGACCCATACAACCCAAGCCCTAACATACTGTTGAAAGACCCATACAACCCAAGCCCTAACATACTGTTGACAGACCCATACAACACAAGTCCTAACATACTGTTGAAAGACCCATACAACCCAAATCCTAACATACTGTTGAAAGACCCATACAAACCAAGTCCTAACATACTGTTGAAAGACCCATACAACCCAAGCCCTAACATACTGTTGAAAGACCCATACAACCCAAGTCCTAACATACTGTTGAAAGACCCATACAACCCAAGCCCTAGCATACTGTTGAAAGACCCATACAACCAAGTCCTAACATACTGTTGAAAGACCCATACACCCCAAGCCCTAACATACTGTTTAAAGGCCCATACAACCCAAGCCCTAGCATACTGTTGAAAGACCCATACAACCCAAGTCCTAACATACTGTTGAAAGACCCATACAACCCAAGTCCTTACATACTGTTGAAAGAGACCCATACAACCCAAGTCCTAACATACTGTTGAAAGACCCATACAACCCAAGTCCTAACATACTGTTGAAAGACCCATACAACACAAGTCCTAACATACTGTTGAAAGACCCATACAACCCAAGTCCTAACATACTGTTGAAAGACCCATACAACCCAAGTCCTAACATACTGTTGAAAGACCCATACAACCCAAGTCCTAACATACTGTTGAAAGACCCATACAACCCAAGTCCTAACATACTGTTGAAAGACCAATACAACCCAAGTGCTAACATACTGTTGAAAGACCCATACAACCCAAGTCCTAACATACTGTTGAAAGACCCATACAACCCAAGCCCTAACATACTGTTGAAAGACCCATACAACCCAAGTCCTAACATACTGTTGAAAGACTCATACAACCAAAGTCCTAACATACTGTTGACAGACCCATACAACACAAGTCCTAACATACTGTTGAAAGACCCATACAACCCAAGTCCTAACATACTGTTGAAAGACCCATACAAACCAAGTCCTAACATATTGTTGAAAGACCCATACAACCCAAGCCCTAACATACTGTTGAAAGACCCATACAACCCAAGTCCTAACATACTGTTGAAAGACCCATACAACCCAAGCCCTGGCATACTGTTGAAAGACCCATACAACCAAAGTCCTAACATACTGTTGAAAGACCCATACACCCCAAGCCCTAACATACTGTTTAAAGGCCCATACAACCCAAGCCCTAGCATACTGTTGAAAGACCCATACAACCCAAGTCCTAACATACTGTTGAAAGACCCATACAACCCAAGTCCTAACATACTGTTGAAAGACCCATACAACCCAAGCCCTAACATACTGTTGAAAGACCCATACAACCCAAGTTCTAACATACTGTTGAAAGACCCATACAACCCAAGTCCTAACATACTGTTGAAAGACCCATACAACCCAAGTCCTAACATACTGTTGAAAGACCAATACAACCCGAGTGCTAACATACTGTTGAAAGACCCATACAACCCAAGTCCTAACATACTGTTGAAAGACCCATACAACCCAAGCCCTAACATACTGTTGAAAGACCCATACAGCCCAAGTCCTAACATACTGTTGAAAGACTCATACAACCAAAGTCCTAACATACTGTTGACAGACCCATACAACACAAGTCCTAACATACTGTTGAAAGACCCATACAACCCAAGTCCTAACATACTGTTGAAAGACCCATACAAACCAAGTCCTAACATATTGTTGAAAGACCCATACAACCCAAGCCCTAACATACTGTTGAAAGACCCATACAACCCAAGTCCTAACATACTGTTGAAAGACCCATACAACCCAAGCCCTAGCATACTGTTGAAAGACCCATATAACACAAGTCCTAACATACTGTTGAAAGACCCATACACCCCAAGCCCTAACATACTGTTTAAAGGCCCATACAACCAGAGCCCTAACATACTGTAGAAAGACCAATACAACCCAAGTCCTAACATACTGTTGAAAGACCCATACAACCCAAGTCCTTACATACTGTTGAAAGACCCATACAACCCAAGTCCTAACATACTGTTGAAAGATCCATACAACCCAAGTCTTAACATACTGTTGAAAGACCCATACAACCCAAGTCCTAACATACTGTTGAAAGACCCATACAACACAAGTCCTAACATACTGTTGAAAGACCCATACAACACAAGTCCTAACATACTGTTGAAAGACCCATACAACCCAAGTCCTAACATACTGTTGAAAGACCCATACAACCCAAGTCCTAACATACTGTTGAAAGACCCATACAACCCAAGTCCTAACATACTGTTGAAAGACCCATACAACCCAAGTCCTAACATACTGTTGAAAGACCCATACAACCCAAGTCCTAACAAACTGTAAAAAGACCCATACAACCCAAGTCCTAACATACTGTTGAAAGACCCATATAACCCAAGTCCTAACATACTGTTGAAAGACCCATACAACCCAAGTCCTAACATACTGTTGACAGAGCCATACAACACAAGTCCTAACATACTGTTGACATACCCATACAACACAAGTCCTAACATACTGTTGACAGACCCATACAACACAAGTCCTAACATACTGTTGACAGACCAATACAACATAGGTCCTAACACATTGTTGACAAAACCATACAACCCAAGTGCTTACATACTGTTGATAGACCAATACAACCCGAGTGCTAACATACTGTTGAAAGACCCATAAAACCAAAGCCCTAACATACTGTTGATAGACCCATACAACAGAAGTCCTAACATACTGTTGAAAGACCCATACAACCCAAGTCCTAACATACTGTTGACAGACCCATACAACACAAGTCCTAACATACTGTTGAAAGACCCATACAACCCAAGTCCTAACATACTGTTGAAAGACCCATAGAAACAAAGCCCTAACATACTGTTGATAGACCCATACAACCAAAGTCCTAACATACTGTTGAAAGACCCATACAACCCAAGCCCTAACATACTGTTGACAGACCCATACAACACAAGTCCTAAAATACTGTTGAAAGACCCATACAACCCAAGTCCTAGCATACTGTTGAAAGACCCATACAGCACAAGTCCTAACATACTGTTGAAAGACCCATACAACACAAGTCCTAACATACTGTTGAAAGACCCATACAACCCAAGTCCTAACATACTGTTGAAAGACCCATACAACCCAAGTTCTAACATACTGTTGAAAGACCCATACAACCCAAGTCCTAACATACTGTTGAAAGACCCATACAACCCAAGTCCTAACATACTGTTGAAAGACCCATACAACCCAAGTCCTAACATATTGTTGAAAGACCCATACAACCCAAGTCCTAACAAACTGTAAAAAGACCCATACAACTCAAGTCCTAACATACTGTTGAAAGACCCATATAACCCAAGTCCTAACATACTGTTGAAAGACCCATACAACCCAAGTCCTCACATACTGTTGGCAGACCCATACAAAACAAGTTCTAACATACTGTTGACAGACCCATACAACACAAGTCCTAACATACTGTTGACAGACCCATACAACACAAGTCCTAACATACTGTTGACAGACCAATACAACATAAGTCCTAACACACTGTTGACAAAACCATACAACCCAAGTCCTAACATACTGTTGACAGACCCATACAACCCAAGTGCTAACATACTGTTGAAAGACCAATACAACCAGAGTGCTAACATACTGTTGAAAGACCCATAGAACCAAAGCCCTAACATACTGTTGATAGACCCATACAACCAAAGTCCTAACATACTGTTGAAAGACCCATACAACCCAAGTCCTAACACACTGTTGACAGACCCATACAACACAAGTCCTAACATACTGTTGAAAGACCCATACAACCCAAGTCCTAACATACTGTTGAAAGACCCATACAACCCAAGTCCTAACATACTGTTGAAAGACCAATACAACCCGAGTGCTAACATACTGTTGAAAGACCCATACAACCCAAGTCCTAACATACTGTTGAAAGACCCATACAACCCAAGCCCTAACATACTGTTGAAAGACCCATACAACCCAAGCCCTAACATACTGTTTAAAGGCGCATACAACCCAGGCCCTAGCATACTGTTGAAAGACCCATACAACCCAAGTCCTAACATACTGTTGAAAGACCCAAACAACCCAAGTCCTTACATACTGTTGAAAGACCCATACAACCCAAGTTCTAACATACTGTTGAAAGATCCATACAACCCAAGTCTTAACATACTGTTGAAAGACCTATACAACCCAAGTCCTAACATACTGTTGAAAGACCCATACAACACAAGTCCTAACATACTGTTGAAAGACCCATACAACACAAGTCCTAACATACTGTTGAAAGACCCATACAACCCAAGTCCTAACATACTGTTGAAAGACCCATACAACCCAAGTTCTAACATACTGTTGAAAGACCCATACAACCCAAGTCCTAACATACTGTTGAAAGACCCATACAACCCAAGTAACATACTAACATACTGTTGAAAGACCCATACAACCCAAGTCCTAACATACTGTTGAAAGACTCATACAACCAAAGTCCTAACATACTGTTGACAGACCCATACAACACAAGTCCTAACATACTGTTGAAAGACCCATACAACCCAAGTCCTAACATACTGTTGAAAGACCCATACAAACCAAGTCCTAACATACTGTTGAAAGACCCATACAACCCAAGCCCTAACATACTGTTGAAAGACCCATACAACCCAAGTCCTAACATACTGTTGAAAGACCCATACAACCCAAGTCCTAACAAACTGTAAAAAGACCCATACAACCCAAGTCCTAACATACTGTTGAAAGACCCATACACCCCAAGCCCTAACATACTGTTTAAAGGCCCATACAACCCAAGCCCTAACATACTGTTGAAAGACCAATACAACCCAAGTCCTAACATACTGTTGAAAGACCCATACAACCCAAGTCCTTCCATACTGTTGAAAGACCCATACAACCCAAGTTCTAACATACTGTTGAAAGATCCATACAACCCAAGTCTTAACATACTGTTGAAAGACCCATACAACCCAATTCCTAACATACTGTTGAAAGACCCATACAACACAAGTCCTAACATACTGTTGAAAGACCCATACAACACAAGTCCTAACATACTGTTGAAAGACCCATACAACACAAGTCCTAAAATACTGTTGAAAGACTCATACAACACAAGTCCTAACATACTGTTGACAGACCAATACAACACAAATCCTAACATACTGTTGAAAGACCCATACAACCCAAGTCTTAACAGACTGTTGAAAGACCCAAACAACCCAAGTCCTAACATACTGTAGAAAGACCCATACAACCCAAGTCCTAAAATACTGTTGAAAGACCTATACAAACCAAGTCCTTACATACTGTTGAAAGACCCATACAACCCAAGTCAAACTACATTTTCACCCTTCAATGACCTATCAAGTAAGCTCTCTTTAAAAACTGTCAGTTTCATGTTTATGAAAATCGGGCATCCTATGCCTGAGATCCAGATTGCTCATGGGAATTTCACTCTGTATTTGTCTCATCTGACTAAAAACAGGCACACAGCCACTTAGAACGGGCATCACAACCTTGATGGCTAAGTTCAAATGTATGCAATTCTAGATTGGGTGTAACCCTCGGAGTAGATATTGTGTTTTGAATGGCCAAGTTATTGTAATACATACAGGAAGTCTCTTAATTACAATATTTTCTTCCCATTTTAGACTAAAATAACACCATGTTGTTACTGGTACTTTAATGACGAATATATGAAGCAATGCCAAATGGAGTAATTATCATACCAATATTCTTTATTCTAATATTTACAAACGAGGTGAGCTTAAACAAGTACATTTTGAGGGCTACATTTTCAGTGTTAAAAAAAAACAAGAGTAAAACCAGACCTTTTGTGAAGGTTTGTGAGGTAACACTTTTAGTCTAGTACTGAACGCTTAACATGAAGTAATTGTTTAGGAGTATGCAATGACAACAGAAGCATCAAATGTTAATAGTCCTTGTATGCTCATGGTACAAGTATCAATAGCACAATCAATAATGACAAAAACTTCAAATTGTTTATAAAAAAACAAATTCTAAAATCTTTAAAAAAAAAAAAAAACTAAATGTTTATAAATACATGTATTATGATTTCTTAAATTTCTGTCAGCACAGTATATTTATCCACTACCGTATATTTTTAAAATCAATGAAGCAAATTTCACTGATATTGCAATATCTTTAGACAAATTAGTTACAAAGTCGTCCACTGAAATTTTGAAAGAAAAGAAAAACTATTAGAGCTTATCAATAAGAGAAGGAATCAATTTCAAAATGATTGACACTGCCAAACAAACAGAATAAAATAGCCTTTTTTGCATTTTCCTTTTCCTTGGAGTCATTACTACATACAAAATATATTTGAAACACATAATGAATATAATACATTTAAATGGAACTGGTAATAGTTATAGAGTAGAAATAGTATTCATCAAACTCAAGCTCTAATCTCAACCTTGAATCCTTTCTCTCATTACAACTTGCTTTCATGTCTGTATGTATTTGTTTATTCGTAAAGGTAGAAATAGGAAATTTCTCACAATTTGTCAATGATGTATAACCATGTTATAGCAAGTAGTGTCTTACGTGTCATACATGTATACAGTTAGTCTATATGCTATCACTAAACGGACATTCAAGGGTTCAATGCTAAGGAATATGTGCTGGGCATATTATAGTCTTACACTGAGTCATTGAATAACCTCTTCCACAAAACATTAAGATTCGTATATTATGTTTTCTTTGCTTATCTACATGGGAAGACCTCACATACTGTAACAGTTTTTATACATTTTAATACATACAAACCACGTTTTCTTTTTTTTTCCTTCCCTCTATGCTTTACTATTTACAATCAAATATGAGAGAGATATCAGATGTTGCAGGTAAAAGATTATTCAAAGTACTGACACAGCAATGTTTAAGTTCAAGCTTAACTTGAATAAATCCTTATGATTTAATGTACATAAATAACAAAGTTCTCACATAAGACGACATACCGGTATGCCAAGTCAAAGCCCTATAAGGTTAGAGAAATTTATAATTGTAGTTATTTCGTTATTTGACCAAACCTCATTCTTGTTAGTTACTCAGCTAGGAACTGACATAGCAGGACATCTGCCCACAATCTGATGATTGAAAAGGGACGACATCTAGGTTTAGATAAAGAACAAAAATTTTGTTTATACTGCTCAGATACTGTGAAGTGCCTGTTTCGTTTTGTTTTAATTAGTCCTTAAAATAAAGAATTACGTCTAAAATTCATCCCTAAATATTTTTACATTCATCCTTATCTAACCTAAAAAAGTTTTATGTTCCGATGAATATCATCAATTAAGGATTTGGTTTTGAAAATGGCTTTATCTTGCTTATTTAATTCAATTAGGTATCGGACCTACCATTCTTCAATAATGTAGTACATTTGAAATGTAATACATTTTTCACTAAATAGGAAAAACTGTTCTTAACCCTACCAAACGCCAAATGTTCGCCTGTCCGGGATTAAAAATGTTTGCAGACGACACTTCAAAATGTGATGAAATAAAAAGAAGTAATATTTCTAATGATAGGGCAGAAAACACTGTGGGAAAAGGAGAAATTCCTCGTTAAGAGCAATGTCTCCTTTTCCCGCAGTGTTTTCAAGAGTTATCTTCAACAAACTAGTCAACCAGAGTTTACTTTTTAATTATCCTCTTCTCTTGTATGGGAGCCATGATTCCCTTGTTGATAAGCCCTCCTTTTTGGACATTAAACAATGGCGGCCACACCAGGAAATCTATTTTAACCCCGGGAGTGTAGTAGGGCGTGTACAGATTGCCATCGATTTTGGCTCCCTGCTTGAATTCCATGTCCATGTACAGGGGTGGGTCGTTAAGAGCCATCAGCCAGCAAATTTCTGTACATTTCTCGTAGTACGCCGTAAATTCCTTGGCAGCTTTTCCACCAGACTTGTCCGATTTTCCTGCCATATGTGCCAAAAATGCCTGAAAGTAGAGGTTGAGAGTTCAGTCCAAGACTATAGTAAGTGCTTCATGCTTTACGCACTTACTATAGTCTTGCATTGAACCCTCGAGGTGAATGATGGCCACAAGTATGGTTTATTCTTATCAATAAGAAATACACAAAAATGTTTCAAAAATAACTTCTATGAGCTCAGTGGTGAAAGATATGCTGAAGTTCGGATTGGTTTATCCTTATAAAAACTCTGAAAATATCTTAAAAGCTAAGAGCTCTTTTTTTTAATCCCACATCCTACATCATGAGTACAAAAAAAATCATCTTAAAGTTTCTGGACGTCTGAATACCATAAGCCAATTTCACTTTTTACAATTACATATTTTTATTGTATGAAGTCTGAGAACTTTAACAAAAGAATTAGACAGATTATCTATGATATATTTTATATGAAAGAAAACTACTCTTCTTTGTTTGATGTAACAATTATATTCTTATTCAATTCCTTACAACAATGACTAACATAGGCAGCTTTAAATTTGATAAAATTTCCCAATTGACACAATGATATCAAGTTAAATAAAAAGGTCTTTGTTCAAAGAATAGAAAATTTGAAAGTCAAAATAGAAAGTCGTTGAAACAAGACAGTTTCTGTACTATTGTTTGATATACAACTAAAAGTAATTTTGTTTCTCATAACTATTCCTCCGTGCATATCATATAACAGTACAGCTGCTGTGCAGTATTTTGAGAAATTTTTAACATAATAATTCCTTAACATATGCAAACAAGCACTTTTAAGCATGTCAGGGTTTTTCATTGGGTGAAGAGGAATGCATAGGCCACTGAAATATATGGCGAACATATTGGTATGTATGGGAACATTTCTACGAGAAAACTGATATAATTCAGGATTTGATGTCATGTTGTCACATCTCTTGCAAGTAACAAAGAACAGCAAATGGGTTCTATCCAATCTATCCAATCAATCTAACCTGTTTAACTGGTCCAGAGTTATTGGCTCCGATCATCTTTCTAACCTCAAGAAGTGATTTCTCTTCTTTTGAATGAAGTCTCGGCTTATCCTTCCCACTCTAAAACAAAGATTAGTCGTATTAGTGTCTTAAATGAAGACACTCCTGATTGTCAAAGCATATGTTGAGGGTACAATGCAGGACTACAGCAAGTGCTTTACAAACATGAGGCATTTGCTTTAACGTTGAACTGAACTCTCAATGTGACGAATAAATAAAAAAAAGAAAAAACATATCAAAGATCATAATAATGGAAGAAACCTTATTCTTATAGAAGGAATCCTCCTTTTTTAGAGAGAGAATAATTGATTATCATGTTTGTGATTATAACATAACATCAACAATTTTCAGGTATATTTCAATGCCCAGTTCATGATCGATAGATCTAGATCAAATACTTAACTGCCAATATGTGCTTGTCAAGTTGTGTGACACCATAGGCATTCTGTGAGACAGCTGGGTTATTTCAATGGAGTTGATAATCAGAGAAACATGAGCATGTGAACTTGTATCTTGAATTTTGATTAAACAGATAAAAGGATCAATTCAATATATTGTAAAGAACCAAGCCTATCAACCACTCGCAGATACGACCACATCCTATCAGTGAAAAACACTGTCGAACACTGATCAGTTGTTGTCTATTTATATACCCCATGTTCTCTATTTATAACAATGCATTAGGTTTCCTTAGTTGCATGAATGTTCTGAGAATACCAATAATATAATATAATCAAATAAGATAAATCTTAGTAAAACCTTTATGTACCGGAATTGGTTTTGAAGCATCCTGGCAGTGGTAGAGAAATCCATTTCTCAGCATGACTATCTGTTTATCAGCAAGCTGTTTACAGAATGTGTAACATTCCTGTAAATGAACAAGTTAAAATGAGTTTATTCTGGCTAACACAAACATTGCAAAGGTCTTAGTTGACCATATCTTTGTTAACGGTAATAACTTGTACACAGCATAAAAATATATCATTAGTAACAAAGCATATCATGAAGGGCTACAATTCAAGATCCATGATCAACACAATAATGTCGCTCATCTATATATCTTATTGTTTTTTACAGTAATATAGTCTTTTCATTGCGAAAACATTAGTACAGTGAAGCCTCGTTTATCCGGACCCGATTATCCGGATGTCTCGCAATCCGAACGAAATTGTAAGGGAAAGGAATAAGTTGACCAGTTTGTTGCAGACGACTTTTGAAAATATTGTTGGTAAAGAGAAATTGCTCGTGACGAGCAATTGCTCCTTTTCCCACAATGTTTTCTGCCATATCAGAAGATTAATTTTATATTTTATCACGTTTTGAAATGTCGTCTGCAAACTCTTTCATTTTTGGACGGTCGACAATTTGGCGTTTGCTAAAGGGTTATAAGTATACCCGTGAATACTGACCGTTTATGTCTTAATGTGTATATGAACATGCTCTGCTTCATTAGTCCGGATGATTCGTTAATCCGGACATTTTGTTGGGAACGGACGTGTTCGGATTAACGAGACATCACTGTATAGTTATTCTGCTATGACAGACTCATAATGCTTGAGGAAAACCTGAAACTAAATTATCCATTTAGGCTTGTTGAGACAAATAAAACCACCTCCATTGATAAGCATGCCTTTCATGAAAATCCAAATGCCTTCACTGGGATTTGGCCCCGATTTGGACCCACCCAAAGAGCGGCCACATGATCTAAAGTTCTGTAATTCAATCGCATAAGACTTTAAAAACAAGTTCAGTTGAATTAATCAAAACATAATCAAAAAAAGGAGAATCTTTTGAAGAGAAGGAGATGTCGTGTATCAATTCCTACATATGAAAACTTATCTGAAGCAGAAAAATAAACCTGTTACCATGGTACAAATTTTCATTTTAAATCTCAACATAAAGAAACATGGCCAACTTGTTCAGTTCATAAAATGAAGAACGATATCTTCATAAAATTCAAAGTACGGAACAAAACCTTACGGAACAAAACCTTAACACAAACTGATAAACAAACTTGACAATGTTTTCACTATCACATAGAATGTGAACAATTGGTTTGATACTAAAGATCTTATCATATACATGTACACTGTATATTCATATTGGTGAAATATTTGAATATTAGGGTGATAATTTCGGAATATTTCACTTTTTACACCACATTGAAGTGAGATGTGACACTACATATTTATGGTATAATGTTCTTAAAAAGCATGTGTATTCATGTGTGACAGAGGCATGATTTCTCTAGCATTGTCTCCAAGCATTTTTTACTGGTCTCATAAAGCTTTTTAACTGCTCCTAAGTAACAACCCTGTTCCCCAAGATCTTCAATTGGATAATTTGCATCTATTATGTGAGTAAAAAGTATAAAACTCTATGTCAAAACAGTTAGAATCATACATTTAAGTTTCTTGCTGCCTAAAAATAGCATAATTTTCACTGTTTCTTTAATTTCTGGATAAGTTTGCAGACAGAGAAAGCCGTATACATTCAAGCATAGAAATGATGTTTGAAATCTTTTTGTTGTGTATGTTGGTCTTCAAGACTGTGTTGTTTGTAACTGTTCTAGTTTCCCTTTACCAAAATGTTTCTTTAATGCATTTTTTTACTCAACTGATCACACTTTTTGGTCAGTTATTGCGTTCCTCTAGATCATTTCTAACTGTTGTTTGTCTCTAGAGGTTACTGGATCTAGCTTGACTGGGTGGTTTACCATGGTTTATTTAGTCTGCACGAAATATTGCTGTAAAATCAAGTTGGTTTTAAACATGATTGTTGACCTAATAATATCAATACTTGTGATGGATTTTCTGTCATCAAAACTCTGTTTAAATGAATATCAATATAATAAGATCAATGAAATTTATTAATTACCTGTAAAGCACTGAGCAACACCTGGATGGACTCTTTTTCACTTCTCTTGAGAGTGTCCATTTGTGCTTGGAAAATGTCTGTCCACTCATTATCGTATAACTCAGAAAACTTCTCGCCTAATTTCATTGGTCGGTTAGGATCGCTCAGGTCAGAAATGTCTGAATTGTTGTCCTTCAGAACTTGGCCTACCAGCTCGCTGTACCTGAATTGTGTTATGATGAAACTCTAAAAAGCAATTATCTTTTAAATATGATTTGAGTCAATCAATATTAAAATCAATAATGAAAAACAAAGGATGATGATGTACAGTATTATCAATGAAATTAACAATAGATTAATTATAGCCTAAGACAAGTTGGCTCATTATGCATAAATTCCCCAACTCTTTTGATAAATTTACCTGATTTTTATCAAAGTTTTGCACCTTTCATGAATGTTTTTTTTTATGTTAAAACTGAGCTTTAATGCCTTCTGCTGCAACATTTTCTGAACAAGGAAAATGTTGAGCTATATGCGGTTATATCTAATTTTTTTTAAAGGAACTTACTCAAATATTTGTGCACTGGGAGTAATAAATTTTAAAAAATTGATATTAACAATCATTGTTACTAAACCAAAGAACAGTTTCAATTCCTTTACTTCTAAGTTCCCTTGAATTCAATAAATAATGTGAAGTGAGCCTTTGCACCTGTTTATATTTAAGGTAATGTGGCTGTAGGCTTTTCGCAATTAATTTGGACATGTTACAAAATAGATCATACGGGATAATACTTAAAACATATCAAAAACAAAGAGTTTTGACATAAATCTCAATGTTCATCTGAACGGCTTACTTTATCTTGCACTCTCTCAATTAAAATCAATTTTAAATCATGTACAAAACTTTGAAAAGAAAATATCAAGAAAAATTATCATCTGTATTTAGTTCAATTTCATTATTTTTAAAATAAAAAATAGAAGATATTCCATTGTATATCAGTAGAATGATGCACAGGTGTGATTCGGTCTATTTGTACTAAACCAAAGAGAGGAGTTAACAAGTTTTACGCATAAACAAAAGTGCACAAGTTCTTTAATCTACAAATGTATGAAGAATATTATCTATCAAGAATATCATCTATTTTATGTGCATTATTCATATCTTTTATGTATTTGAATAACTTGATGCTATAGACGGATGTGAAGGTCGCAACATGTGATATTTTGCGAATACGATTTGCTTGGTCAATGAAAACTATATATGTTAAATGAACGATATCTTTCCCGAATGTATCAAAGGTTTGAAGGTCACAAAACTAGTTCCAATTCGTTACGTAAGGCGGAACATAATGTGGGCACTTTGTAAATAAAGAACCATTTAATTCAACTGATAATTATTTGTAAAATGTCTCTATCATTATTCATACACAGTGAAATCTGAGTTAGCCGGTGACATGAGCAGGCATCAGGAAGATGCCGGTTTTGGACTGATTTAAGTTGCACTGGACCGATTACATATTGAGATTTGATGAACAAATCAGTCCGGATAATAGATGGATAGGACACTTTACACAACAAACAATACCTCCAAATCACATAATTAATTGTTATTTCAGTGTCAATCAATGCCCGAGGCATGAATAAATTGAATGTTTAATGGTAAACATACAGGCACGCTTGATTGAGAAGTACACATGACACCCTTATTCCGCAAAAAAAAACCAATTAAATTAAGCACCTTCGGTCCGATGTGTAAAGGAACTTGTTAGATAGCGAGAAATCAAAGAGTTTTAATGTGTAATGTATGTTAATATCAAGAATTGGCTTCCCACGCCGATGCAATGCAATTTATACACATTGAACAATCTTATGTGACATCCGGGGAATCACCAAAGGGATTTTTTGAAGAGTTTAAAACAAACAGACCTCAAATCCTGAGAAGATATGAAGGGTTTTCAGTCGATTCTCGAACAGATTGGGATTCGGAGATTTCCTGATACCTGGTCAAAAGTGTACTAATTCATTTTTACCTTTTTCTTAACTCATCTCGTTCAGCTATAAGCTGTTTCTCCCTCTCCTTAAACTTCCTTTCTTTTGACTTGATTTCGTCATCATTTTGGATTATCCTCTTCTGTGTTTGCTCTCTTTCTGTTTTTAAAGCTTTCTCCAGGTCTTTCAATTTTGCTCCCATATCTTCAATGTCTTGTTCTAAATTCACTTTTTCAGCATACATGTTATTACCACATTGCTCAAAATCATTAAGAGTTGCCTGCATTTGTTCTTTCTCTGCATTCAATCTTTTAATGGTGCGACAATGTTCTATATTTTTTTCTTCAAGATTATCACGTTTTTTGATTGTTTCATCTAATTCCTTTGTCCGTTGAGCAAGTACAACAGAATCTTGATTTCTGTAAAGAAATTAAAGAAACTTTATCCACATGGCTTTTTAAAGCTTTTGTTTAATAATCCCTTACTAATACTCTAGTTTTAGTGTAAATATCTTGCTAACTTTCTATAGATTTGAAGAGCCTTCATCATTAAACCAGACATCACATCTATCTCAAACTACACTTGTCACCTTTTGCCACCAAAACCCTGTTCAAATGCCATAACAACAGATAAGAAATTACTTAATTCTTCAGTGATGAATTCCCTCCATAAACAGAAGGGTTTTATCACCTTTCCCAAACAATAACGACATTTGACCACTTTGTTGCAGACGAGCAATTTTCCCTTTTCCCACAATGTTTTCTGCCCTATCAGAAGATTATTTTCCAATTTCTGAAATGTTGTCTGCAAACTCTTTCAATTTGGGACAGTCGAAAATTCATTGTTTGGGAAAGGGTTAATGAACATAAAATCTGCATTAACACTAACAATGATTGTGTACTTTATTGCTGATTTCAAGGTGTTGGCTTTAAGGGCATCTTACTCTTCAGAGAATTGTTTACTTCACAAACATGTGTCTAATAAATGCCTACAGAATATACAAAGGTTATCTAAAGGGCACATTAAAATAAAAGACATGTTTATTTCCTGTGAAAGAAATTTCATCTTGGTCATATTAAGTTTTCTTTGTTGACCTATTTCAAGTTTTTGGCATTCCCGGAGCGTAACGGAAGACTTTTGCTTGCTTAGGTTTAACATTGGAAGATATGCAGACGCAAGATTTATTTTTCAATTCACCACTTTAATACATGGCTTGTGGAGTTGTTATAAGACAGAGTAAAAGAAAATATTTCACTCAACTGACATCTTTACCATATCAATACATTTTTTATGGGAACAAACATAAAAGACTTTAATGACTGACTTTAGAAATATTCGACTCGTTTGATAAGTTCACCTGATTCTTATCAAAGTTTTGCAATTTTCATGAATAGTTTGTTCTTATGTTAAAACTGAGCCTAAATGCCTTCTGCTGCAACCTGTTCTGAACAAGGAAAATGTTGAGCGATATGTGGTTACATCTATGCGGATATCCAATCGAAACAACTCGGGTATTTCCGTTAACTAGCGGTAAATACCTCGGATATATGTGTATACCTAATTTTTCGGGTAAATCGGCCCCGGCGTATAACACCTATTCTAAGCGTGCATGTTCAGTAGTTTAATGTGCATGGAAGTGTTGGATATCCTTTTGAATCAATTTTCTATCGGTAACTCAAACGAAATGGCGAAATTATAAGTTGTGACATATATAGTTGTTTTCTTAATCGAATTAAACGACTGTTTAGATTTCACAATTAATATCTATTTTTGAAAACGAAAGTGAAGTGACGTCATTCCGCGACAAACAATATGGCGTCATTCCTATTATTTCAGAGGCGTTTTCATTGGATAAACCCGATGTGTTCAGATTGGATGGGTATCTAAATGAACTTATTCAAACACTTGTGCACTGGGAGTAATAACTTGAAAATAATTATATTAACGGCCATTGTTACTAAACCAACGACCAGTTTTAATTTCTTTCCTTCTAAGTTGACGAATTCCCGCGAATTCATTAAACAATGTGAGTTTTGTGAGTGTATATATATAGGCATATGTGGTTGTATACTTGCAGCAATTAATTTGGACATGTTACAAAATAGACAATATGACTTAATGAGTACAAAAATCATATCTGGAACTAAGATTTATGACCAACATCTCAATGTTCTTCTAAACAGCTTACTTTATCTTGCATTCTGTCATTGAAAATCAAGTTTAAATCATGTACACAACTTTAAAAAAAAACTATCGAGAAAATTTAACATCTGTATTAAGTTAAATTTTATCTCTTGAAAAATGAAAAATGGAAGATATTCCATTGTATAGCTATAGAACGATGCACAAGTGTGATTCGGTTTATATGTAAGAAATAAAAGAGAGAAGTTAAAAAGTGTTTACGCATAAAACAGAAGTACTCAAGTTCATTAATCTACGAATGTACGAAAGTATATCATTTTTTTTACGTGAATTATTCATATTTTTATTGCTTTGAATAACTTAAAGCTATAGACGGATGTGTTGGTCGTAAAATGCGATCTTTCACGAATTTGAGTGACTTGGTTAACAGAAACTATAAGTGAAAACAAATTGAAATTGTTTATGAATGTTAAAATTGTAACAAAATCACAAAAGTCACAAAAGGACTCAAAAGTTGTGACGTTTAGATTGACATGTAGGCATTTTGAAAAAAAAAATATATTATTAACCTAATAATCATATATAAAATGTGATTTCTGTTTTTCATACACAGTGAAAATTGAGTTATTGAGTGTCCGGAGTGTACTAACTGATTTTTACCTATTTCTTAAATCATCTCGTTCAGCTATAAGCTGCTTTTTTCCTTTGTTTTCTCGGCAAAAACAAAATCTTATAGAAAATGTACAAAACTTACAGGTTTTGTTGGCCCCCAGCTGACTGGTTCTCATCCGGCCCAGCACTGATTGCAGACTTGTGCTTAACATCCTTTCTCTTATCCATAGAACTGAAAGTAGAATTTTACACAACAGCCCACCCGAATTGTATATCTTTGATATCAATCGAAAGGAGCTTATTATCTTCTATTTATTTAACCCTTTCCCAAACAATAACGACATTTGACGACTTTATTGCAGACGACTTTGGAAAATATTGTGGGAAAAGGAGAAATTGCTGGCAACGATCAATTTTTCCTTTTCCCACAAGGCTTTCTGCTCTTTCTGAAGAATATTTTTCAATTTCATTACATTTTGAAATGTCGTCTTCTAACTTTTTCAATTTGGGACAGTCGAAAATATGTTATTTGGAAAGGGTTAAATAATCTTTTGCAGGAACATCAATGTAAGTCAATATAATGATGTGCTCAACTAATCAACCCCTAATGCTTACAAGAGTGGTGTAAGTTTGATGACTACTCATAGAGGCATTTCCGGCTGAGTAGTAAGAAATGTTTGCTAAAGATCGCTACATGTAGATTTTGAGACTATTGTACAGGTCTAGGGGAATGATAAGACAAGAATGGGTAATAGTTGCTCAATATTTTAGTTTAGCAAGACTAATTTTGATTAGTTAATTTAGTTCTAACATCTCATTTTCCCCTCCTTTATCTCTATCATAGAAACTTTTTGTGAAAAAGAACCAATATCATTCCTGAATGTATGAACGGTTAGAATATCACAAAACGACCTAGTACTAGGTGGAGTGAAGGTAACGCCGTGAAGTAACAAGTGACATTATGGGTCACTTTTAATAGAAAAGTATCATTTCATTGACGTAACGATTATGTGTAAACTCTGTTTTCTGTTTTTCACATACAGGGAAAATTGAAGAGTGTACTGACTGATTTTTACCTTTTTCTTAAATCCTCTTGTTCAGCTGTAAGCTGTTTCTCCCTCTCCTTATGTTTCCTTTCCATTCCCCTTATGAGATCCACATAGTGGCTTATCCTCTTTTGTGTTAGCTCTCTTTCTTCTTTGAGAGCTTTCTCCTTGTCTAGCAATTTCCTTTCCATATCTTCAACATCTTGTTCTACACTCACCTTTTGAACATACATTTCATTCATCTGTTTCTCAAGTTCAGTAATTATTTCCTGTTTTTGTTTTAACTCTGAATTTAATCTTGCTATTTCTTTAGAAAGTTCTGTCATTTCTTTCTGATGATCATCACGTTTCTTGGTTGTTTCACCTAAGTCCTTTGTCCGTTTATCAAATAATACAGAAGCTGGATTTCTGTAAAGAAGTTTAAGAGACATAATCAACAATGCTTCTAAAACTAATTTTCAATAGTCTATATTTATACTCTATATTTACTGTCAAAATCTTGTTAATTTTCTTTTGGTTTGAAAAGAACCGAAGTTGCATCATCAATGACTTATACTACACATTATAATGAATATGGTGGTGTTGAACATCATTTTAAATCATTATGTTTGATCAGTAACTCATAAATGATGGTGAAATTATATGTTGTGAAATATAACTATTTTCCTAATCATATTAAATGTCTATTTTGATTTTACATTAAAGAACCATATCGTTCGTTTTCACCTACGTCATAATTAACCACAATTCATCACGCGAAATCCCTTGTCCGCCATTCAATACACTAGAAGACGACAACTGTAAAGGGCGTAAAGATCGATTGCTGGTTAGAATTAGTGTTTTCTTGAAATAAACGATCCTTAAGTCATTGCTGGATTGACAGTGCATTTCTTAATTGAATATGTTTCATATTAAAAAAAAATATCCATTTGAAAAAATAAATTTGTGAATTAACGCTTGAATTTGCAAGGACTTGTCAATGTGTTCATGTAAAAGGATCGGTTTGAAATTGGGACGATTTTCGTGAAAACAGCTTTTTTTATGAATGTCTGTTGAAAAAAACATGTTTATATTTTCGTCAATGATCGTGTATAACATTAAGTTTTGAATTGAACAGCAAACCATAGACAGCGATATAAATAAACGAACTGTCTTTGTGTTGAACCGCACATCGTATAGCTACTCAATGTCACATTCACACTGCATTAATTTATCAATACGTGAAATGAAACGAGAGAAGATCATAAATTGCAAACAAAACAAATCGTAAATAAACCCAACTTACTTGTGATACGAAGGTTCTTCTTTAACTCACATTTTCACGACAAATCCAAATTAAAAGGTTGTCTTCCTCATAGAGTTTTATCAAAACTGAACACAAGCACCTTCAAAGGGTTTTTGTTTAAATCAACCGGCACTTTCCAGTAAATCCAGCCCAATTATGAAATATATGATTTCGAAATTGATTACCATGTCGTCTTACTAGATCTACTGTCTAAATGCGAAATCTGTTCTTCATTTTATTTCACATTTGTGTACGTGTTCTCGTTCGTGTAAATATCTTTGACCATTAAATCTTCAAACAAGGTTAATCACTAACAGCAAAAACTAAAAAAGAACTCATAGTTTATTTTACTTACAACCTTTAAAAGCATACTAGCGCTCAGAAAAACTGCAAAACTGGGTAATATGAGTTATGAATTATGATAGAAAATGTTGAAACATAGCAAAAATGCACAAAAATTACAATTTAACACTACTATATGTACTATTTATAATCTATTTTTCAAAGTGCTATTTTCATAAATTTGGTGCCCACCAATTAAACTATATTGTTTACATTCGAGTTACATCTTAAATAGCAAAGAGCGCTCGGATTAATGAGTGGCGATCAATTCGTTAGAAAAAAAGTGAAACACATAAAAACACTGTCATTTTTCCAAAATTAACAAGCTGAACATTCAAAATTGAAAATGTCTTGGGTTTTATCGGTTCCCAACGTTTCTCGGCTGACCTAGTTTTATCGCTAATTGTAAACAAACCTTAGAGTATTCACTATTTTAAAAGCATCATGTGAACGTGTTACAGTTTAAATTCCCCTGTAAAAGGGAATTTAAAGGACGTTTAAGTTAATTGTCAAATATTCTAGAACTTTCACAATTTAAGTGTAAATGAGCGCAAGTATGGTTTTAATAAGCATATTCGAATTAATCATGCGATTTTGCTATTGAAATGTCTTTTTGACAAAATTCGATTCTGAGGTCAAACATTTTTGTTGAAAACAGAGTTTTGGTCAATACTGAATATCATGTACTTATTTAAGTGTTAAACTTTTCTTTTCTAATAGATAAAGAGAACGTGTTTCTTCTCTGAATATCATTATTCGTAGTTTCTAAACCAAAAAGTATCAGACTTTACATTGATAGATACACATGTCTAAACACCTTATCAATCCAAACAACCAGTGAAATTTTGGTCTTGATTGGTTGGTTATAGCTTAACAATAGATACTTAATAAAGAGGATTTAAATTTTTTGAATATTAAATGAAACACACACACAAAAAAGGACACGAATAAGCATAGGGCGTCTCTTATTTCGAAGGCTTCTTATCTATACCGGAATACTCTCTCTATCGGACGTCTAGTACCCGGTTGGTTTAAATGGCTGCTATTGCATACGTTAATGGTGTGACGTCATATGAAAACGAAGGATTTGGAAACTCAAGTACAATGAAGGAAGTCTCACGAGAAACAAAATAGCGGCTTCAATATTACATCAAAAGAGTCATTGGATCAACCCGATGAATTCATTCAGATTGACCTGGGATGTAACAGGAGAGTTTTGCTCCATGAATTTAACATAGTTAAGATCATCAGATTGAAGATTTGTTTTCTATAAACCACTATAACACATTTCTTGTGGAGTTGTTATAACTCCCAGTAAAAAGAATATACTCCTTGGCTTTCTTCTTTATCATATCTATACACTGTGTATGGGAACCAACAAAAAGGGAATGCAATGACTGATTATTACAAACAGATCTCTACTGTACCTGTATGTTTATCTCGGCAAATACGAATTCTTAAAGAGCATGTACAAAACCTCTTGATATTGGATAATACACACAAACACGGTTACGCAGCCATCTTGTTTTGCGAGCAAACAAATAGTCACGTGTCAAACGCCCACTGTAATTGCATTGCGTAAAGGGGTTGTGCTACGAAAGATTTCTTCTATAACAACCTCAAAAATAAAGAAATGATATAGACAGTTATATAATTTGATAATTTTTCTATCATAAAACAGATCTTTTTCCTTATCTTTCATCCAAAATGACGTTGTACATGTTGCATTTATTATTGTTCCGTGACATGTCGTAGTTTTCGCTGCTGATATTTATAAGACGACGGGTCGTGCATTTAGGGCCAAATTTAGTCCAAAAGAGCTTCTTACTTCTTCAAACATGTTCACCGAATTTGAGTTTACCACACAGTCCCTTAGTTTCATCAAATTTTGTTCTTACAAAAAAAGAATTTCCACTGACTCTCATGTGGCTTTACATTAAGAATCCTGCAGGTAGATTTATAATGTACGAAATTTTACTAAAACTCTACTAGTATAGAAAACTACCAATTTCTTGGGCAACAATTGAATTTTCTGGACTTTTCAAATAAAACCCAAAAGACAGCCTTCATCCAAGCACCAGCCTGGTTTGTTAACAAACATCACAACATTTCCGATTTTTAAAAGCATTTGCTCCAAACTCATAAGGTTTTTGTTATCATATATATTCAATGGAAGTGCTTCTGACAAACCAATTACCTACACATACTTCTGGATTATTTAGAGCCTAATGACATGGCACATGTAAATAAATGATTCAATATAGATGACGAGTAAGTTGCTCATTTTGTCCAGCTGATTGACTTATAATAAGGCAATTGATGTCTTTCAGAATCATCAAAAGACAGTTTTAATCAGGTTTATTCCCCATATCAGTTTGTTCTGTCCTTTTTAATTCGAAATAAGGGCGACATTGGTGCAGTGGTAGAGCGTCGGGCTATTGTATCGAGGGTCCCGGATTCGAATCCCTATTAGGCGAGGTGAAAATTCCGGGACTAAACCACAAAACCTGCACGATTACTGGTTTAGTATCCAGGAAGCAGTCATCGAGAGTGGCTTTGATCAAGCTTTAAGCTTCTTTCACAATCGATGTAAAACAAATATGGTGAACTGGTGAATGGTGAACTGTGAATAGCATATGTAATAAGGACGAAATACTTATGTGACCAAAGAGCAATAAAGAAAAATTCAGAGAAAGGTTACAACTTTCATTAACTCTTTCCTTCTAATTTGATTTCGGGCAAATCTAACTAGTAGTTACAGACAATAATTAAAAAATATGAAAATCCGACTTGTTTGTGGTATTTGATAGAATCTTTATGAGCGTTTTCTCAATTTTTGAAAATAATTTCTAATGTCATCTTCTTATGTACAATGTATCATCAACATGAACATTTTTTTTTTAAATCTGCCACTGAAACTGTTTTATTCATTGAATTATGTACTAATTTCATATAAATTTTATTCATTGAATTATGTACTAATTTCATATAAGAAATGATACTACTATCTTTGATTAACCCATTGTCCCATATGGGGATTTGTGAATTATTTAACTTCATATGCAAGAGCAATAAATATTTAAGAAGGAACATTTCCCCTCTGATATAAGTTATAAACCATTGTCACAAATGGAGTTATTCTGCATTTTGCCGCTGTGGTTTTTAAAGTCATTTGTGAGAGGTGCGGTAACGTGTGGTATAATGTGGGGTAATGGGTTAGTATTCACACAGATAAAGATATAAAAAGCGCTGCCAAATGCTTAAATTTGAAACCCTCTTGAGACAGGACATCAAAATTCATTGAAATTTCGGCACCGAAAGGTGTCCGAACGCTGTATCTAGGAGACAGAGATCATTTTGGTACTGTGTAGTACGTCCGAATCGGTTTGTTTACTCGCAAGCCTCGTTTCAAAATGACCTTCACCTTAGAAATGTTACTATTTTGGCAAACCGTGTTTGTGTGTATTATAAGTGTGTCTTTTTAAGCAAAAACCTGTAAAATGCTCCTCAGAGGAATAAATAAAAGGCATATCTGTGATCCATACAATCAGTATTTTGAACAATGTGCGGACAGATTACAACCCTCTCAATATTGCGACTCTTATTCTGCACCCAAGGTATAGATTGGGCCTGGAGAGTGGAGATGAAACAAAGAATTCAAGGAACAAAATTAATCCGCGAACTAAGAACTACAAAAAGAAGTTAAGCAGGCATATTAAATTTTAGAATTACTTGAAAGCTTTTCGTAACAGTAGGAACCCTTAAATCGCTAGCAAAATTTGCTCAACACATTCTTGTCCCACTCATACAAGTATTTAGATTCCTGCTTTAATCTGTACCAATTTTAAAACTCAAGTAGTTGGTTGGGTTAGAACAATTTTGGTTAATAAAATGCAAGTAAACAGTGTTTAAGAGTTGATTAAATAAAGGCTGTCCTAAAAGGACTATCTCACAAATTGGTATTTTAATTTTTAAACATAAATTGTTCCCTACCGATAAAACGACAATATAGAGTTTACAAGTAGCACACGACTAGATCATTGTTAAGAAATGTTTAACTTTTTAGAAAGGATCAGAATGTCCCGTCATGTAACGCTAGCAAGGTGCGTAAGAAAAATTCCCTTGTCTATTTATAAACCGCCCTTCCCATAGAAGTGCTGTCAGGCGCTAAGAACCGCTTCACACTAATTAACCAACTTAGAAGTAAAGAAATTGAAAAATGTGTTTGGCATAGTATCAAGGATTGTACATATCAAATTAATGTTTGTTACTCCCAGAGCACAAATCTCTGAGTTAGTCACTTTAAGTGGTCTGTAAAATACATGTTAGTTCAGTTCATGGTGATTATGCGCCTTTATGATCGTGATACCTTTTATATTGTCAATAATATTACTCTTCCGGGAAAAGAGAAGAAATTATGTCTATTGAATAAAAAGAAATTATTATACAGCACACACTAATTGCAACAAGACATTTTTCAACAAAGATGGCTTAAGAATTAAAAGATCAAATAGTGAAATCTTGGGCTGGGAAACACGTGATCAGACAGGATAGAGACCGTGTAAACATATGGCGCCTGTCGTCGATTCGACTTCTTCAAACTGGTGAGAATCCTTTCATATAGCGATTTCGTGCAAGAATTGTTGCGCAAAGTACCGGCCTTACAATCCGATTTGCTCCGCCGCTTGGTGTACTGGTGCCAGATAAACGGTTTCTTCGAACACTCAGACACAATGTTTGAAGCATACCGATCGCAGTCAGATACTTTCCACGAACAGTGGCACACTAAACCCCTTCAATTCGCTTTAACTCGCTCAATCTGACCAAAAACGGTTACAGAATGAACATACAATAGCAATTTCAACGACAATTACAACTACCGGAGAAACTACGCAAACAGTTACCACAGGAACAATTCGAACAAACACATGGAGATGATTTATGCGCCTGTCTGTGCGTGGAACATGTAGCTAATGATGTGTGTCGTTATTGTTGAAATTTCATTTAAAGCATGAGTCTAACTGTATCATTAAAACCTATGATTCTTTTCTTAATGTCGCCATAAAAGACAGATGTGTTTGGTTTACTATTGATAGATGCTATATTGTGTATGATGACATGTATAACTTTGACCCTTTAACTAACCATGGCATTAACGACTCAGACAACTTTTATTGTGATCTAGACGATAATGGAGTAGGACATGATATGTCTTTTTCTTTGTCGGATAAGTCTTCAGCAACTCGTTCTATTGTTGGTAGTATTTTGAATGATAATTCAGAAGTTTGTGATGGACAAATGACATATAGTTTGCCTGAGTCTTGTTTAAACACTCATTCTCATGCTTGTAAATATGTTATTGAAAATTCAAATGTTGGTGTTTTTTATGATAACATGACATGTAATTTGCCTATTTCTTATTTAGATAGTTCTTCTAGTTCTTTGGATATTAATTTTATTAGTATTGACAGTTCCATTATCGATAGTTCACTTAGTACTGAGATGCAAATCTCAAATACTGAAGATATACCTTTATGTAATACTCAGACACATAGTAAGGAAAACTTTGTTTCTTTTCCCTCTTCTCAGCCATGGTTATCTACCAAAGGGTTACATATTGTACATCTTAACATTCATTATGTTTGTCCTAAACTGGATGAAATCAAGATGATTTTATCTCTTAACTCAAATATCGATTGTTTATGTCTTTGTGAAACATTTTTAGATGCAAATGTTCTTGATACCGAGCTTTCAATTCATGGGTATACCATATTTCGAAGGATAGACAATCTCGTGGTTGGTGGCTCCTCTTTTATGTCAAAGACAATTTGTGTTGCTTACTTAGAACTGATCTCGAGGCTCTTTCAATTGAATCCATCTGGCTTGAGTTTAAGTTATCCAACTCCAAGCCATTTTTACTATGGTACGTTTATAGACCACCTTTATCTAAAATTGAATGGCTAAATAATTTCACTGATAGTCTAGATACATCATTCAATGAAAACAAGGAGACAATTATTCTTGGAGATTTCAACTATGACTTGATTAAACAAGCTCCGCCCTCAAAAACTTGGATGCAAACAATGGAGAATATGAACTTCTCTCAACTTATTCAATCTCCTACTAGAATAACACATA